>WNWU01000005.1:38581701-38658068 GCA_012654045.1 Ptyas mucosa
GGAAGGAAGGAAGGAAGGAAGGAAGGAAGGAAGGAAGGAAGGAAGGAGGGAAGAATACTAGATGTGACTAGAGGGTGGAAAAATAGCACAAAGTTCTAATTGCAAAGTTTCAGAATAATATCAAACTTTTTTGTTTGCTCTTTTAATCTAAGTTGGCATAACATGGCTCCTCTGAAATACTTTTTCACTATCATGGAACTTGAAAAACACAGGAACATTATTTTAAAAAGTGAGGTGTCCTTATAAATGGGATTGCCACTTTCAATTTATTGGATCAGTTTAGTTGATTAACTGGAAATATTCCTTTTCAATCAATGAGGCCGATGGCAAAAGATAAACCTACTTATTTCTGCAAGTCAATTTCTACTCTGGTATCTTGTTAAGTTTAATATTATTGGAGAACTACATTTTTAAACCAACAGACATATGGCTTGGAACCAGTTAATATTTCAAATTTCCCACTTCTTGGGATTTTGCCATGTACATTTCAGTGCAAAAATAATACACAAAACAATCTAGGTGAACACTACATCTTCCTACCTGAGGAAGATCTTAACAGCTCAACTAGAGTTAATACAAAAGGTACATCATTCCTTTTCTTAAATTAGTCATTGAGAGAGGAATTGTTTGATTGATTGATTCACTTTTTATGTGACATCAAGTTATTATCAACTCTTGGCAACTAGATTCATGAGCCTTCTCAAAGATGATTTGTCCCTTGTCTTACAGATCCAAGATTTATTCATAAGTCCTTGTCTTACAGAACAACAGAGAGAAGCAGCCTACAACTAAGGAGCAATTTCCTAACAGTGAGAGCAATCAACCAATGGAATAGCTTGCCTTCAGAAGTTGTGGGTGCTCCATCACTGAAGGTTTTCAAAAAGAGACTGAACAACCATTTGGGTCCCTAGTCAAGCAGGGAGTTGGGCTAAAAGACCTCAGAGATCCCTTTGAACTCAATTATTCTATGTTCTATTCCCCAATGATGTCCCATCATCATTATAAATATATCCATCTATTTTGCACTTAGTGGTGCAAAATTGCCACCGTTCTACATATTGCCACCGTTATGGACTACTCAAAGGACCTAAGTCTTTCCATAATGTGTCCAAAGTATGATAATTTGAGCTGATCATTTGTCACTCAAATGAGAAGTCTGGACTGACTTCTTCTATGATTGGTATTTTGAAAAATCTTCTGCAACATCAAACTTCAAAAGCACTGATGTTCTTTCTATACTGCTTCTTCAAGATTCAACTTTTTTGTAGGTATATCAGAGCATTTGAATAAGAGAGAGAGAGAGGGAGGGAGACTGGTGGAATTCAAATTTTTTTACTACCGGTTCTGTGGGCGTGGCTTGGTGGGTGTGGCTTGGTGGGCATGGCGGGGGAAGGATAGTGCAAAATTTCCATTTCCACCCAACCCAGGGGAAGGATGCTGCAAAATCTCCATTCCTCCCCACTCTGCCAGAGGTGGTTTTTGCCGGTTCTCCAAACTACTCAAACTTTCTGTTACCGGTTCTCCAGAACCTGTCAGAACCTGCTGAATAGCACCCCTGGACAGAGGGAGGGAGGGAGAGGGAGAGAGAGGGGGGGAGAGAGAGAGGGAGAGAGAGATTCTGTCTATAAAAGTCTCTGCATTCTTTCATTAGTAATTTGCCATTGCCTTCTTGAAATTCTAGCCCAAGATCACCCAGTGGCTTTGAGTCTAAAGCAGGATTAAAACTCATAGTCTCTTAGGTTTGATAGACAATCCTAAAAGGCAGAACACATCTAGTCTTGCCTTAGGCAAAAAGCTGGCCAGGTGACTTTAAGCCAGTCACTTCCTCTCGGTCCTAGGAAGAAGGCAGTGACAAACTATTTTTGAAAATGCTTACAAGAAAACTGCAGGGTTTTTTCCAAGCAGTCACCAGGAGTTAAGACTAAATTGAAGACATTAAAAATAAAATCTGTCACTTCACTATCTTCATTATGGAAATGTATTATTACATTGGTTGCAAGGAGGGAATGTTGTTTGTTAATTTATTTGTTTGTTTGTTTGTGTTTTGTATTGCTTTTAGTCTGGCCGGTCTATATGCTTTTATGTTTAATGTTTTTTATAATGGATTTATGGGTTTCATGTGGTACCATAATCTATTGGAGTTGGACAGTATAACAATTATGAATGAATGAATGAATGAATGAATGGTCATTTCTAAGACTGATTGCTATAATGACTGACACTAGCTTAGTTCTGTTTTTAATTAATTAGAATAAAACAGGAAAAAAGAAAGAGTATATATACATATATAAAAATACATGTATAACATTGTAATCCTTAATTCATCTATGTTGTTATTTTTTTTAAATTTGATTTATATGCCGCCCTTCTCCGGAGACTCAGGGCGGCTTACAGTGCGTTAAGCAATAGCCTTCATACTTTTGTATATTTATACGAAGTCAGCTTATTGCCCCCACAATCTGGGTCCTCATTTCACCTACCTTAGAAAGGATGGAAGGCTGAGCCAACCTTGAGCCTGGTGGGATTTGAACTTGCAGTAATTGCAAGCAGCTGATCTTAATAACAATGAATTAGTCCACTGGGCCACCAGGACTCCTGGTGGTGCAGTGGTTATTTACCTTTTGTTGTTAATATTAGGTTATTTACCTTTTGTTGTTAATATTAGGTTATTTACCTTTTGTTGTTAATATTACTGTTGTGTAAGCTTTGCACTAAGGTGAAGGTTAAAATTCAAAGAATAGAGTGATTAAAATAAAAAATAAAGAAATAACAATATAAAAAGAACAGTATAGGAAGAAAGAAAGGAAGGCAGCATAGGCCTTCCCCTCCCACACTTTTTTCTCTCTTTTTTTTCCCTCTGACCACTGAATACTGCTTAAATATTTTTATACAATGCTTTAACACCTGCAATTATTGCTCACTTCTATTTAAGTCATTTTAATTGTTTCTTTAAAACAGTTTCTCTTTCACCTCAAAAACTATGTCACAGTTTGCTTTTCCATGTCATAATATAAAGGAACCATTCCTGGTTCAAGTCTGTTAGATATCGTGTGTGTGTGTGTGTGTGTGTGTGTGTGTGTGTGTGTGTGTAAAACAATTTTTCCATTGCCACCTATTCTCCAATTTTAGTCTCCAGTCTCTCAATCTTCTATTCAATTTTCCAATGCTGTGCCAGGCTGATTCTTGATGCTGTCAGCATACATCCTATTAAAATTGTAATACTTTTCGTTTGTATTCCCTGGAAACATACTTCATAAAGGCATTTGTGGTCTTAATTCAAATTTTATTCTCAGAATTCTCTGGATGCTCTGGTGTATTTCTTTCTGGTGCCTTTCTACCTGTGTCTTTTTGAATGAACACTAGATATGATACAATGTTCCTTTTTTACTATAGCATCTCCAACATTTGTGGTTGTATAATTTGTCAATCTTGGCAATCACTGATGGAGTGATAAATCATCTACAGAACATTTTCTGCCAATTTTCCCACATAGTGCCTTGATATGTTATTATTTTTTTCCATAATGATTTTCTTTATATTAATCATGATCCCATTTCATTCATTGTTCCATCATTCACTGTTCTCTTGTGTTTCATTTCTACAGCTTCTAGATGATTTGCATTTTCAGCAATTAGACTACAGATAGACCTCGCTTACTGAGTGTCTTGTGCAGTGACTCTTCATAGTTTTGGTGAAAAAATAACTTTACAACCAAGACACACATTTATGACTCTCACAGCATCCCTCAGTCATATGATCACGTTACTGAGAGATGCTGTGAGGGTCATAAACGTGTGTCTTGGTTGTAAAGTTATACAGTCAGTATGTGTTGACCTGTAGCAAAGAGATTGGAAAGGAAGGGGTTACAAGAGAGTAAACACACAGTGGGGAATACAGTGGCTATTTGCCTGAGGGACTTGCAGCTGCTGGTCCTAGTGAATTCCTTTGATGTATATTCCCCACTGTGTGCCTGCTTACTCTTTTATAATCTCTTCCTCTTCAATGAATGTAGATACAAACACTAATTCTCTTCTTCATAATTATCTCATTGACAGAGCGAGCATTCCAAAGGGGCAGGGGTGTAGGGAAAAAGAAAAGCTGAAGAAAATCATAAGCACAGTTACAGTAGAGTCACATGATTTCTTTCATAGCAACCACCTACTGTATTTTTCGGAGTATAAGACGCTCCGGACTATAAGACACACCTACCTTTTTTGGTGAGGAAAACATGAAAAAGAAATCTGCCCCTGCCTCTGCCTCCCAGCAATATTTGCAGCAAACAGCAAATAGCTTGCTTTACTTTCATTTCGTTTTCAGCATAGCTTGATTAGCACAAGAAAAAAAAATCTGCTCCTAGCCATTTACCTCCTTACAGCAAGCAGCAGAGGCCCACGCACAACAGCTGAGTGCAAAACAGCTGAGAGTTGGGAGGCCGATTCAATCAACTTGTGCTAATTAGGGTGAGCTGAAGTGAAACAAGCTGTTTCTTCTTGCTGTTTGCTGCAAGGAGGTAAACTGCTGTGAGACAGAGGCCAAAGGGTGGGGGCCAGTGGGTGGGCGGGGCTACATTCAGTGTATAAGATGCACCTAAATTTTCACCCCCTTTTCGGGGGGGAAGGGTGCATCTTATACTCCAAAAATACGGTAGTTACTGGTATCAATTGTGGTCACTAAATGAAGACTACCTATCTTTGAAATTGGCATATAGTCTGACTTGTTTCAATCTGTGATCATTGTGTCATTGTCAACATTGCTGGTGTAGTTGGGTTAGAACATGTATTGATTCTTTTGTTGCTTGCCATATTTCTGTAAATATGCCATCAATTTATGTAGCCTTCTGGCTTGACAATGACCAGAGTGCTATGTAGCTTCATCTTGTAGTACTATAATTAGGAAATATTTTTAAAAGTATTTTAAATGCTGACATTCATACTGTACAGAATTTCAGTATACTCCTTACATCTCTGTTCAATCTTCTTTGAATCAACTGTCTTTCCATTGGCCTCCTTTAGCATACAGGTTCAAAGATGAAACCCCTTTATGAATTTTTTGGAAATTGTTTGATTTTCTTTGCCAGTTTCCTACATAGCAGCATCAACAAATAACCTAGAGCCATGATGGTGAACCTATGGCACATGTGCCAAAGTTGGCATGCAGAGCCCTCTCTGCGGGCATGCAAGCCATTGTCCAGGTCAGCTCCACCACACATGCACACGCACCTTCCACCAGCCAGCTGATTTTCAGGTCTTTGCCGTGGGGGCAGGGCACATGTGGGAGATGCGCATGCATGCATGGGGGTCATGCACGCATGTGCGGGGGGCAGGGGGAGCACGGGGGAGAGGCGTACCCATGGGGGTGTGGTGTCCCCCCCCCCTTGGCCCATTTTTGGTCCCAGAAGGCTTCAGGGAGGCCTGTCAGGCCCAAAACAGGCCTCGGGGGGTTCGTGAGCACATAGACAGGGCAGTGGGGGGGGTCACCTATGCATGCCTGGGGGGCAGGGCGGGGGGCATTGCATTATGGGTGTGGGCCCAGTGCAAACGCCCCCGCTCCCCCCACTTTCAGCACATGACGACAAAAAGGTTAGCCACCACTGACCTAGAGGCTTTAATTTAGTCACCTCATAAATACCGTTAGTACTCTCAACTCTTCCTCAATAGTATGTTGAGTGCCATCCAAGCTGAACGGCCCAACATCCAGCACGGTATTGCCTATCATTTATCTTGTCCATCCAGGTCTATCTCACACTATGAGATGCCTATGCCATTGTCACTAAAGTAAACCAGCCTCTTTCTATACCATCACTGCTTGATATAATGTAAGTGCCTTTTATCCTCTAATCCAAAAACTCAGATGAGGTATTATGAACTAAAGTAAAAAAGAAAAAAAAGAGAGAGAGATGCTTTTATATGTTCTAGTGGTGGGCAGAGGAAAACTTTCAGCCTTTGTTTCTACTAGCTCTCATTCAGTTGACTGAAAGAGAATTTGCAGTTGAAATTATTTTAAAGAAGAGGAACATTTTGTTGAATTTGTAATAAGCTATTTTTTGCTATGACTTCATTATGAGGGGGAAATAGGCAGTAAATTCTATTTTCCCCCCCTGCTGCTAGGGCCACTTGAGGAGGCTGGTATCTGGGGACTGATAAATTATAAAATATCTAACTTTCCCTCCGTAAGGTTCTGAACTCCTCTTCACCACCTGCTTTGCCAACAGTGGAGAAATCTTTCAGTGTTTTCACAGACCTCTGATTATCTATATCATACAACTTACACATTAAAAAGTGTTTTAGGTGAGTCTGCTTTTTTTAAATAGAAGGGTCAGGTTTCCATTGATTTTCTAGCACCTTAATGTGTTGCCCTAGAAAAATGTTATGATAAAATGGTAGGAAATTGTTTGAGTGTTAGGCAAGTAAAACGTTATATGTACATTTTGGGACCAAGGAAAGCAAAGGAAACAGTAAAACTAGCAGAAGAAAAGGAATAATTTGGGATAGTCTCAACTGATAGCTAGAGGAAGGGAAAAGCAGATTATAAATACATTAAATTAAAGTAAATTAAACACTAATTGACAATGTGAAAAAATAACATTTTCATCCTATAAATCAGCACAAAGTTCTATGCTTCTAAATAGAAGATATATATACATGCATACATACATACACACATACATACACATACATATATACATACATACATATATATATACATATATATATATATATATATATATATATATATATATATATATATATATATGCCGCCCTTCTCCGGAGACTCAGGGTGGCTTACAATGCGTTAAGCAATAGCCTTCATACTTTTGTATATATTTATACAAAGTCAGCTTATTGCCCCCACAATCTGGGTCCTCATTTTATCTGCCTTTGAAAGGATGGAAGGCTAAGTCAACCTTGAGCCTGGTGAGATTTGAACTTGCAGTAATTGCAGGCAGCTGATGTTAATAACAGTGCTTTAGTCTGCTGCACCACCAGGGTTCTTAAAACTACCTGGTCATGTAAAGAGGCAGACTATAACAGCCTTATTTGACTAAAATATCCATATTATTTATCCATAGCCTTGTAAAGTTGGCTTATTTTTTACAACTACCTGGTCCTGTAAAGAGGAAGACTATAACAGTCTTATTTGACTAAAATTTACCACATTACCAAAAGAAAAGCTTATAAAAAGAGAACATCTCTATTAGAACAAGGAATTGCCAATTTTTTTTAAAAGAAAAGAATCTTCATTACCAAAATAAATGTAAAAAGTTACATTCTTTCTTATCAAATAAGTCCAGCTCAATCTCATATCTATCTTGCTGCTGTTCCATCATATCATTTATCTTTTAGGATGAGGGAAAAATGCAGAGAAATTATAGAGTTGCTCCATTTTTCCATACTGCTTCATAAGATGTATTATAACCCACTGTATCTCACAGACTACATATCCCTGAAGATAAGGCCATTGGAACCATTTCACAGTTTAATTGATAGAGTTAGATACATTCTAGATTAATTGTGCTAATGCCTACATCTTCTCTCATGGTTATGGCTTTAGGCTGGCATGCAAGGGCTCTGTCTTTCTCTTCATTGATACCCAGCTTGGCATCAGCCTCCAGCAAATTCCTGTGCTAGAAATCCAATGGACAGTTTGGCATTTTGTATCAGTATCAAGCACTACAGCTTTCATAGCCTGGATGACGGCCAGACAACATGTCTAGTGAAATTTCTTCTTTTTTCCCCCTTTATTTTTACCAGGACCAGGCTATTCCCAGAGCTCCTAAAGTCTAAAACCAAACATGTATGCCAGTGTTTTTTAAAGCTATGAAAGTTTTGTTGGTGGAAGCAAGTCCAAGGCCTGGAGGGACTCTTGAAGGGTGGGAAGCAAAGCATGGGGTGCTTCAAGGGGTGTTAGGTCTCCCAGGCCCTCACTTATTCCTAAGGCACCCCACATTCTACTTAGCCACCTGCAAGGTTGCTTGGTGACCATATTAGGAGAGCAGGGCTGGAGGTTGTTAAGCAAGGTGCTCATGTGGATCATGAATTGCAACTGAAATGGGAAGGTTCCATTACAGTCATGAGTGGAAGACTACCTGTAGTCTAGCAGATTTCAGCATGTGTCGTCTTGAGTTTCACCATGGCTAAAATTGGGAAGGGCAAGAAGATCTCTTGTTATTCATAGAGGTTTATAAAATCCAGAGTGAATAACTGTGACACTGGCCGTAATTATTCATTGAGTGAATTTCTTCACAAACATCTTTATGTTGTACAGTTAGGAAGAGGCATTCCCTTAATAGCTATTCTGTGGTTTACATAAAGATTCTGTTTCCAGGAACAACTCTAAGGACCTCTGAGTAAGCCTTGGAGACAGGGGTGGGATTCAGCCTGTTCGGACTAGTTCGGGTGAATTGGTAGTTGTGACCTGCAGGTGGGCTTGCCCAACTGCCACAGCGCTATGCCGTCCCATTTAGTTGCGTTTTTTTAAGCCGCACGCATCAGGGGTGGGTTCTAAAATTTTTTACTACTGGTTCTGTGGGCGTGGCTTATTTTGTGGGCGTGATTTGATGGTCATGTGACAATTCTTTAGGATTTAGCAGGGGTACTGGTCTACAAGGCTTCTAACTGCTTGCAGAGCCGTACCAGCCTACCCATTTGTTTTTGGAGCGTTCCGGTCTACCTATTTGTTTTTGGAGCACACTGGTCTACCACCACACTGCCTTTTACCACTGATCAGCTGTAAGGTGGCCCTTTGAAGTGCTGCGGCAAGAGTTTAAACAGTTTTTTCCTTCTAGCCAATCAGCTGGGACTTGGGAGGCAGCGAATAGATTGGGGGTGGGGCCAGGCAGAGGTGGTATTTACCAGTTCTCCGAACTACTCAAAATTTCCACTACCGGTTCGCAAGAACCGGAGAGAACCAGTAGCAACCCACCACTGGCGCACATGCATGTGTGTGCATGCACGGAAGGGGCACGTGCGAGCGAAGCAAACATGCACGTACGCTCACATTTTCTATGCTTGGGCGAACTGGTTGTTAAATTATGTGAAGCCCACTTCTGCTTGGAGAGATCTCGGCACATGGTTATCTTGACACCTCCAAGCCTGCTCTTGGTTAAGCTTTCCTAAAGGGACTCAAAGAGACATCCAATTTTCACTGCAGGATTTGTAAAAGTAGCATTTAATCCTGGTGTGTGTCTGCAGTCTACAAAGTCTACAAACAGAATGATCTTTATTTTTTTCAAAAAGAGAAGAGCTTTCCCCCCTCCCCCACAATAGTCTGCAATAAATTATTGTAAAGCCAAATTAGAATAATTTGACTAGTGTACCTAGAGTTACATCTCTGCAATATATTTTACATGCTCTAAGAGTAACATTAAAGAGAAATGGAAAGAATATATTTAAATTCTGTACAATAAAAATGTCAAAATCCAAAGTACCTTGGAATTTGCAAGAACCTCTAAATGAAATTAGATCAGCACTCCGGTCATTGCTGAGATAGAAAGCTACAGTAATTGATGATATATTTACAGAAATATGGCAAGCAATAGAAGAAGCAATAAAGGTTTTAATCAAGGTATCCTAGCAAATCTGGAGAATGAGTCAGAGGCCATTGGATGAGGTCAGTCTATAAACCACTAAAGGAGACTCAAACAGAGTTGTGCACACAATGGTACAATATTCTTAATTTCACATACTAGTGAAATAGGAGTATCCAATGCATATTAGAGTCATAAAAGAAAAAAGAAAAAAACCAGATGCTCAAGCAGGTTTTAGAAAAGGTCAAAGAATAGGAGGCATCATTATTAACATACCCTGAACAATTGAGACAGCCAAAGTTTATTTTTTAAAAAAAGTCAATTTGTGCTTCATTCACTATAGAGAGGCTGTAATGCAGTGGTGAAATCCATTTTTTTTACTACCGGTTCTGTGGGTGTGGCTTGGTGGGCTTGCTGTGGCTTGGTGGGCGTGGCAGGGGAAGGATGCTACAAAATCCCCATTCCCTTCTCTCTCCTGGGGGAAGGATATTGCAAAATCTCCATTCCCACCCCACCCTGTGGCCAGACAGATGTGGCATTTGCTGGTTCTCTGAACTGCTCAAAATTTCCGCTACCAGTTCTCCAGAACCTGTCAGAACCTGCTGGATTTCACCCCTGCTGTAATGTTATGTGAGAATGTCACAGAAGGACAGGAAGAGGATCAGGAACCAAAGACAGGGCAATAGTCAGATAAGAGGCAGTTTAGCCCACAGAATAAAAGGAGGTATGGCAAACATCTCAGAAAAGAGCCTCCCTTATCCCTTAAGCTCTACAGGAGAATACTTTTAAACTTGCAAGACTCTGCTACTGTAGCCTTATGGTAAAGATAGTATTAGTATTCATGGTTGGTGATTCTTTACTATCTCAAAGACCTGACATCAATCTTGCAAGTTTGAAAGTACATCTTTTCAGCTTTGCCTTTACAGTCCAAGAAATGAGGGAGGACCCCCACTGAGAAGTTTGCCACACTACCGCTTCTTCTGCAGGCTAATCTGCTTCTTATCTGACTTTTACCCAGTCTTGAAGCTCCTCTCCTGTCCCTCAAGGACATTCTCTCAGACCATCATAGAGGCCTTCCATTTTATCAATCGTATCAAGATTGAGCTGTCCTTAGGAAAATGGGAATCTGAGATAATTCTTACTCTGTGCCTAGAACAAGAACAATTCTTGTTCTGTGCCTGGAATAAGAAGCCACAGTTTGAACATACTGAAACAGATTTGGTCAGCAAAGAAGTTAAACAAGGCTGTATACTTTCTCCCTATATGGTGAATGTAGATTGAGAGAGGTTGACACTACTCTGATAGCTGAAAATGCAAATGATCTGAAAGTCTGGTAATAAAAGAAGCAAAGTGAATGATTAAAGAAACGGGTCTATGATTAAAGAAAAACAAACTAATGCCAACAGATGCAGGAACAAGTCTTATAATTGACAATGCAGATACTGAAGTGGTAGAAAAATTCTGCTGTTGAATTTTCAGAGCAGATCTTTTAGGCCATCGTTCGATTACCAAGATTTCTCACCATACATTTTCCCACCTCATGTCCTCAGGTTTCAGAACAAAAATTTGAGGTACAGCCTTAAGCGTGTTTTTTTTAATTAAAAAAAAATACTTCCTGGGTTCACTTGGAAGTGAGTTGAATCACCAGGCACAGAGGCGATATTCTTAGAACTGCATTTTTTCCCCTTCTTCTAAGATGTTATTACCAACTCCTTTTTATCATTTTTGATTGTGACTCACTTTCTAAAGTACTTAAGGATTTAAATTTCTTGAATATTTAGGTTCAATTCAAAATCTTCTCATGAATGTTTAAGTTCCAGTAATATACAGTAAATCAATAAATTGTTTTATCAGTGAGTCCATCTTGAGCCATTTCTCCAAAATAAATCAGAACAATTTACTGGCTCTTGAAATCAAAATGAAGCTAAGCCTCAAGGCAATGAGCTGCAAAATACTACATGACACCCACTTTCTGGAATCTAGGTAGAAGATGGTAAGCCCTAACTTCAGTGGCACCGAACCTGCCAATACTACCTCCCCTGTTTTCTTTTTGTTTGTTTGTTTTTGCAATCCTAAGAATCCACTTCAACTGCACTACTGAGTTTATCACCACACAACCTTTAGTCTAAACTCTGAATTAAACTGATCACATTTACCAAGAGAAAGACAGAGAATATACCCACACACTAAAATTTCTGGAAACTCTCACTTGAAAAAGTTGGCTTTGCTCAGATGGATGATACAGCCTCATCCATTTTGCATCACTGTGCTTCCAAATGTAGCCTTCAGCACTTTCTAAACATGTTAAATATGGTCTCTGGCAGGGGTGGGTGCTAAAAATTTTTACTACCGGTTCTGTGGGCGTGGCTTATTTTGTGCACATGGCTTGATGGTCATGTGACAATTATTTAGGATTTAGCAGAGGTACTGGTCTACCAGGCTTTTAACTGCTTGCAGAGCTATACCGGTCTACCCATTTATTTTTTGCTGGCACTGATCTACTCATGTATTTTTGCAGGCACTGATCTACTCATGTATTTTTGCAGGCACAGATCTACTTATGTATTTTTGCAGGCACTGGTCTACTCATTTGTTTTCTTTTAACACTGATCAGCTGTAGGGCTGCCCTTTGAAGCCCGGCGGCAAGAGTTTAAACAGTTTTTTTTCCCTCTAGCCATCAGCTGGGACTCAGGAGGCAGCAATAGATTGGGGGTGGTAAATAAAAGGTAAGAATAATGCGGGGGGCATGGGGGTGGGGGTGGGGCAGGGGGGGCAAGGGGGAGCAGAACCGGTTCAGTGACATCATATCGTCACCGCTACCTGCTTGGGAGAACCGGGCCAAACCGGGAGGAACCCACCACTGGTCTCTGGTCATTAAACTTTGCCCATCTCTATCTAAGCCATCGGCTCAAAACAAAATATGACTTTATACCTTTTTAATTCCTCAAAAGCCTACAGAATTCAAAGGGCTATGGAGACAAAAACTGGCATCTTAAAATCCAACATCCTATCTCAGTCAAGAGGCTGACACTCTTTAGTATGTGAGTGAAGGGCACATCCAACCACTTCCAGTTCTTATCCCAGTTCAAGCACAAAGAAAAATCTGCTTAAGTGGCATATTGCCATTTCCAGTTTAGCAACTGCAGAATGATTTGGACGGATTTACTTTTGTACACATTGGCAACACCAAATGGAGCTAGTACTGTGTGACAATAGATAAAGCAAGTAAAAGTTGTGAAGTCATGTTTCACACTGATGATGAGTGCTTCAGAAATTTGTATGACTACAGAAAGGAAGTATGTCATTATGATTATACTAGAGATGCATATCTTTTTTAAAAAAATTGAATTGAACCACTTCCACATGACCTGCCTCTGCGGAGGAGGAGCCGGTGGCCAGACAAGGTGCCAGACACAGAAGTCCTCTCCAGAACAGGCCTGCCATCAGGCCTTAATTGATGATTAAAGCCCAGACACGCTGGGCAGACCATGTTGCAAGGATGCCAGACCACCACAACCCCAAACAGCTCCTCTATGGTGAGCTGCCTCATAGAAAGCGATTGCATGGGGGACAAAGGAAGCAATACAAAGCCACGCCGAAAGCCTGTCTCAAATCCCTGGATATTGACACCACCTACTGGGAAACCCTGGCACAAGATTGATCGACATGGTACACATTGATCCACCAAGGCTGCCAGACATTTGAAGACAGAAGGACAACCATAGCACAAGAGAAGCGAGCACTCCACAAAGCCAGAGCTGCAAATGCTGCAATAGTGGTGCCCACATGTCTGCCTGACATGTGGCAAAATGTTTCGTGCCCATATAGCAGGGGTGAGATGCTCCCGGTTCGGACCGGATCACCCGATCCGGTAGCAATGGAGGCAGGTGGTTTGGAGAACCAGTAGCAAAAATCCCTGCCCCCCTTTTTTTTCTTTTAATTTTTAAAAGTATTTTTTCTACAACCTCTTCGGCCGAAAAAATGCTTTTAAAAGTAAAAAAAATAGCCTCTGATGATCGCGTGGCTCAGCTGGGGTCGTCAAAGGGATTGTCAGCTGATGATCCCAGCTGAGTTGCCTGATTGGCAGAGGCTTTTAAAAGAAAAAATAATTGGTCACGCCCATCGAGTCACATTACCCCCCCCTCACCAAGCCACACCCACAGAACCGGTAGTAACAAATTTTAAATTTCATCACTGCCGTATAGGCCTTACTAGCCACCTGTGGACACACCATGGACAGCTCACAACTCTTCAAAAACGATGGACGAACTTCATCATCTTTCAAGCTATGCTATGTCGCTCTCCTTCTTAAGATTTTTTAAAAATAAATATTTATATATGCATTTACTTAAAAGCACCTTTTAATCTTATGTACTTGCTTTGTGTTTTATATCTGTTATATTTTTAAACTTATTTTAATTGAAATTTTATTGTATTATTATTGTATTTTTGCCCAGATCTGTTATTTTATTTTTTAAATATATTTTTATTATATAATTTTCTTCATTTTACATCACAGTTTCAAACTTTGCAACAGCGATATACCAGTATATACCCAGAAGGTAGCATATAAATTTCCTAAATATACAGACATACACACCAATTCTGACATACAGAAAAATAAAATAGCAATTCAATGCACATGTAGTGAGGTTAATTTCAGTGTAGCAATGCAAAATATACTGTATTTCTGAATGAAATCACTTTCTCAAAAACTTTATCCTATATTCTACTTTGTCTTCTTTCTCTCCTTCAGCTCTTGCATTCTTTCTGAAGCCTGTTTCTTATCTCTCTTTACATATTTGTAGGTAATTTCCTTCCTTCCTTCCTTCCTTCCTTCCTTCCTCCCTCCCTCCCTCCCTCCCTTCCTTTCCTTCTTTCCTTTTTTCATAATCAACAAATCTTCTCTTTAATTAAATTTTACAAATCTCTATAACATTTGGAGTCATTCTTTCCCCTGGGTTAATAGAAATGAAACCCATGTGATTAATGCAGTTCTGTGTTTCTTTGGAGACTTCTGAATGACTGAAAATCTCAAAACTGCTGTAATATTAACCAATATTATTCTATTTTTATTAGAGATTGGGCAGGAAATAAGAGTAGAAATTGATCGACGTTTTCCAGAACACATCAAAAAAAACCAAAAGCCAGCATCTTGTTTCCAGGCTGTGCTGCCTCTTTATTTAATAGCTAGCTACATAGATCATAACAAGCCAAAAAGTAACAAAACTCATTATGGATTAGTATTATGTCTGAACTCAACCACTGTCTCCTGTGAATCCCATTTGCTTTTCATCATTATTCAGAAGCCTTGCATTAAATATTCCTTTTTTCTTATCATTGCCAACAGCAACATACTTAAAAATATAATTTTCTTTCAATATCCTTGGGCATAACTATATATTTAAAATAACTTTAAGTTGATATATATATATGATTTGATTTATATGCCGCCCTTCTCCGAAGACTCAGGGCGGCTTACAATGCGTTCAGCAATAGCTTTCATACTTATGTATATTTATAAAAAGTCAGCGTATTGCCCCCACAATCTGGGTCCTCATTTTACCTACCTTAGAAAGGATGGAAGGCTGAGTCAACCTTGAGCCTGGTGAGATTTGAAATTGCAGTAATTGCAGGCAGCTGATGTTAATAACAGTGCTTTAGTCTGCTGCGCTACCAGGGCTCCCTGGTAATATCAAGCCAGATCAATGGCCTATCTTGTTTAAAATTGACTTCAGTAGAATTCCACAACCTTTCTCAGTCTTCCATATCATCACACTTCATTCTCTCACAGATTTATGTCTTACTATGTTAACTATATATCTGTATCTATATCTCATCTATATCTATCTATATCAACATCTCATGTATATCTATCTGGGAAAAAGCTATAATTTAGTACAGGTAGTCCTCGATTTATGACCACAATTGAGCCCAAAATTTCTGTTGTTAAGTAAGACATTTGTTAAGTGAGTTTTGCCCCATTTTATGACTTTCCTTGCCACAGTTGTTAAGTGAATGACAGCAGTTGATAATTCAGTAACTGAGTTGTTAAGTGAACCAGGCTTCCCCATTGATTTTGCTTGTTAGGAGGTCACAAAAGTTGACCTCATGACCTCCAGACATAGCAACAGTCATAAGTATGAACCAGTTACCAAGCATCTGAATTTTGATCACATGATCATGGGGATACTTGCACAGATCATAACTATGAAAAACGGTCATAAGCCACATTGTAACTTTGAACGGTCACTAAACGAACTGTTGTAAGTTGAGGACTACCTGTATCACCAGAGCAATTCCAGCTTCTACCTGCATTTCCAAAACTTTTCATTTAAATACTACCCATAATAAATGCTGGAATTAGGGACTTTAAGAAAGACACATACATTAACCAATATCACCTGGAAAGCTATTAATATTTTATCATTTGTAGAAATTGTACCTTTCCTAAATGGAAATTGTTAATAACCAGCGCCCTTCAGTGAATTTCCATTTACCCAAGAGTCCTTCCTTCTTGTGTAACTGAAATCCTATTTAATGATGCACATCCCAAAATGGCCAGACAATACTTTGATATGTATCTTTTGGTTGCATTTTTTTGTTCTCAGTATGGAAAATTAAGTTATACAATTCAAAATGAGCTAAAAAGTGCACATTTATTAATTTATTTTTGTTTGATATTTTGATGCCTTTTACTCAATGTTTACTCCTGGAGGTTTACTCTTGGACTATTCCTTGCCTTTGTCTTGGCAAGATTTTCAGAAGTGTTTTACTACAGCCTTCTTCCTAGAAGTGAGAAAGAGTGACCCAGCTGGCTTTGTGCCTAAGATGGAACCAAATTCGCAATCTCCCAGTTTTAACTACTACATTAACTAGCACTCAAATGTATTTATATAAGGTTATTATATAACATTACTGAGTCCAAAAGAACTATATGGACTAGATGAAATTATTCTACCTGTTTCAACAATGTACACATATATTTATAATTTCCTGCCTTGCTGAAACATAGATATCATTCAAATTCTGCCAGCACGACAGCTATTCTTTAAGAATATAGTACCCAAGCTTTACACATTTGAACCTGTATGGTTATGGGACTGAGACAACTGGATGATGATGATGATGATGGATTTTTAATGATCTTTGGTGGAGTCAGATGGGAGTGATGTTTTCACCTTGGTTCTTCTTTACCGTCTTAACAGTTTTCAATTGTGGTATCCTTCTGGACTGGCTCTAGAAGCTTGGTGTAGGCAACATAGTACTGTGATGGTTCTTCTCCATCCTTTGGGCTCAGTTCCATTTGATGTTGTTAAGGGAGGAGAAGTCCAACCCTGCACTGTGAGGTCCTTCGGTTTTCAGTGCTTTCTCCTCCACTGTTTAGCAGCTACATAAATTCTGGGCAAGGCCCACTAATAATTTGGCCTGAGGTACCAAACTACATCTCCATCCCAGGTTGCCTGATGGCCCCAGTGCCTGGCAGCTGTGGAGGCCTCTAAATGGGGTACAACAAGCTTTAGCTTAATCCCAGCAAGACCTGGCAAAACTGTGGGATTTTTGGACCTGCTAGGACTTTTCATTTCATTTCATTTTTGTTCTGAGTGGGATGGCACTGGACAGTGCTGACGGGCAATCTGGGTGGCTTCCTGGACTCATAGCTCCTGCTTGAGGAGTAAATAGCATCCATGGTTAGGTAGGCCTTTTGCACAGTTTTGGATTGTATATCAGTTATGTGCGTTCCTGGACTAAGGGGCTGTACTCATGATCGCTCATGCCTTAGTGACCTCCAGATTAAAG
The DNA here is from genome assembly GCA_012654045.1 of Ptyas mucosa. Taxonomy (NCBI): domain Eukaryota; kingdom Metazoa; phylum Chordata; class Lepidosauria; order Squamata; family Colubridae; genus Ptyas; species Ptyas mucosa. Next base: position 38,599,028 of record WNWU01000005.1, read on the forward strand.
TACTGCAATGAGCTCTACATGGGCCTGCCCTTGAAGAACATTCAGAAGCTTCAGCTACTGCAGAATGCAATAGCACAGACAGCAGGGCTTGAACCTTTAAGCCCTTATGGCTTGGGGCTAGGCTACTGATAGGATTGTCTCTCCCCAGGTGTTCTATCTATCCCATCCATTCTGCAGGAGAGGCATGCTTTGGGTCCCATCAGCTAAGGAGTGCCAGCTGACAGGGCCCAGGAGGAAAGCCTTTTCTGTCATGGCACTTTTCCTATGGGATGCCATTCCTCCAGAAATTGTATTGGACTTTGGTAAGGCCCTGAGGACATGACTCTTTCCCTGAGCATGGGACCGAGCCTATTGATTGGCTATGTTGAATGTTGGAATGTGACTTTTTGATCTTTTTCCAGATTTTGCATTTTTGTGTATGTTTTAATTGTTTTTAACACTGTAAACCACCCAGAGTCGTGTTTGCAAGAGGGCCCCTATATACACTGACTAAACAAAGAAACAAACTTTCTGCACAAGTTGTTCATTATAGTCCTAGGTTCCATTCAATGATGCCATGCAGAGATATATTCAAAGCACAGAAAAAAATCCTATATGGATTTGGATACCTGAATATCCTTTGCCATCTTTACCAGCGCAAAACAGCTTGTAATTTTCACATTTGGAGTCTTCAGAATGAATCATTGGTGAACAGTCTGCTTTTCAGCAATTAATTGCTTGAGAAAGTGGTGGGATTGCTTTGAATAATGAATGAGCTTGGTAATTGCATGATCTGCTCACAAAAGACTTGCCAATAAAAAAGGGTGGGAAAGAGAATGAAACAATAATAAAGGAATCATATTAATTTCTCTTATTTCCTTCCCCCCAACAAAAGCAGAATCTAAGTGTGTGACCTTCCAAGTGTGCAAACCAAAAGCCATCAGGCATCTGAAATATTTAACAAGACAAAAAGCTGTAATAGTCAGCACACTTTCTATGTAGTTCATGTACAATACTTTGAGATATGATGACAAAATTTGGTTGCAATACAGCACAGTTTTGGCAGCACGATTTGGCCTGTTTTTCAGGATTCAGATTAGTTTTTACAAAGAATGAAGCTGAAAGAGCAGAAAACAGGGGTTTCTACTGTATGGTAGAGAAGTTCATGAAGTTAGTACAGCCCATCAAGTCCCAAGTCCCTCAAGAGAAGGGCAAAGTATCTATTAACTCAGAAAGCTGGGAAGGAAAAAAATAAGATTGAAAATCTAGGGTTCCTGATCTAGAGCAGGACCTATATGTGCTTTCTATGTAATATCGCAGGCAGTTACGTTCTTCTTGTCTATAAAAAAAGAGTATTTTTTGGTATCCCGAGCCTTCTACCAAGTCAGTCTATTCCTGAATAAAGTGATAAATACCTGGAAAGCTGAGATTTACAACTGTGATTGTGCGAAGCTTATTAAATTTAAGGGTGGGAATAAGAGTGGATTTTCTCTACGAGTGGATTATCAGAAAAAAATAATCTTTATTTTGCAAGATTTCAAGATTCTGTTACCGTAATCTTATGATAAAGATGGGAGTCATGGTTTTGGTTTCTTGACTGGATTACCTCAAAGAGCTGATATCAATCTTCAAATTACTCCATTACTCCCCTCCATTACTTTTATTTTCTAGACTACTAGGGAAGGTCCTTTCTGAGGCACTTTCCATGTTTCTATTCCTTCTGTGGGGTGAGATATCTTTTGTCTGACCATAGTCTAGACTGTGGCTCTTCTTGTCTTCCTAGGTTATTCTCATAGTCCATTACAATATGTCAGTACAATGCATCTACTTTCTAGGAAGGCTGTGCACAATGGTTTTCTGGTCTTCAAGATAGTCGTTAGATCCAAGATGGCTCAGAAAAGCATGAAAATGTAAAGCATGCAGCATATTAACTAAACTATACCAATACCGATTGGTACTGTTCTTACAATTAGCATAGTATCAATGCAAGTGCTATGGATGTGACTAAGGCTGGTAAAGCTGTTAACCTGTCGTCATACTACAAAGTCTTAGGTGAAAGCCTTAACTGACCAAGCATGAGCAATATCTATGGATCTACATTACCAGCATGGTATATGGAAGATTTAGCATGTGTAAGAAGTAAAAGAAAAAAGAGCATGACATAATGAATGAAATACGCTCTGTCTATAAAACTAGGAGAAAGAGAAAGGATGCAAATGATTAGAATTCAAATGATTCAATCTTGTGAAGTGGAATATTAATGTATGCAGAGAAGTGCAATCATAGGTTCATTTATGATAAAAGGCTAAAGTATATGTCAATAAGTATAGACTGGTGAAATCAAAGTTGTTGCGGATGTGTATAAAAGTACGAATCTATAAATTGGTGAAAGTTACATGTTAATGCTCCAGTGATTGGAGAGAATAGGAAGAACTAAGTGGTTTTAGACAACTGAATAACATTCTGCATTAATTTGATCTAGGAGAGGGGTATCACATTTGCATCGTCACATTGTCATCATGTGATGTGTTGTGAGTTTTCTCCCCTTTGCTAAAATGGGGGTGGGCGTGGCCAGTGCGTGACACATCCGGCCTGCAGGCTGCAAGTTTGACACCCCTGATCCAGGAGGTAAAATTATCGTATTGTATTGTAACGAATAGATGGATGGGAACCAGACAAGAAAGTATTTTAAAAAATGATTAGGCCATTCGGAGATCCAAGGATGAATGACTATTATGACTGGTAAGCATCTGTTTAAAAAAGGGTTTGTTCTGAACTTACAGTTTTAAGCGTTACTGTTCATATTTGGATACAGAAAAGCAATCAATAGAAATATAAAAATATGTTAATTCCCACCAAAATAAATAGAGGTGGATGTAAGAATGTAGAAGCAGAGGAACAGAAGAGATATTCAGAGTAAAGGGGCGGGAAATTCAGTACAAAGTGTGTGAAATTATGACAATGGTAAATATTAAAAAGGACACTTGGTGGAAAAAAATAAGGAAAAGCACTCATAAATAGTGTGAAAAATAAGATGGCTGGAGGTGCAGAGACTGTTAGTGGAAAATATTAAAATATAAAATATGGATGTGGTGTGTTTATGAAATAGCTCTGCAAGTAGTTTAATGTGTGTGTGAAGACTATATCACGTTTGATCACTGGAAGAAGCCACAGTCATTCTGTTAGAAAATGGAAAGAGTAGGAAGAATGATTGGAAAAACTGCAAAGGAACTACTCTGTTAAGTGTTTGGAGGGTGGTCTGGTAGAATACTGATCAAAAGGGGGCAACGATGACAAGTAAAATTTGTGGCAGCCTTATGCCAGGCAGGAATATGAAGAATAGATTTTTGCTTTTTTATCATTGAAAAATGTATAAATACGAGGAAGAAAAATTATTGTACATTTACTGATTTACAGGAAGCACATGGCAGGCTTGAAATAAGGAATAAATGTATAAGTAATGTTTGTGATAAAGCTAGAGATAGGTTAGTTGGGACATGAATAGATATGCATTTTTGTATGCAGATAATGCTCTAATGCTTGAGAACCTGATTGATTTGCAGTGAATATTTGATTACATGATGCAATGAAGAGCATTTGAAAATTAATGTGTCAAAGTCCAAAATACTTGTGTTTGACAGACAAGATGAATGATTGCAAGTTATACATAAATGATGAAAAATTAGAGTACACAGATTGATCTGTGTATCTTAGTAGAATGTTCATGAAAGATGAGAAAAGGGATGGAGGAATTTTAAGATGGGCAAATGTTGGAGGAAGGATAGAGGGTAGTATGAAGCCTATTGAGAGGAATGAATGTTTGTCAAAGAAGCAAAATAGTTGTGTTGTGACTTTCCTCCACTTCATTATATATGGAAGTGAGTTTCAGGCTACATAATCAAAAGCAACTTGAATGCAATGGGAATGGAGTACTTAAGAAATAAAACAAGAAGTGACAGGGTTAAGAATAAACAAGTACTGAAATAATGTGGCTGAAGTACAGAAGTGAGCAACCAATTCCAAACAAGCATGTTGAAATAAAAAACTTAAAAGAATAAAAGGTTGTGAATGAAGCAATGTACAGATGTGGTAGAAACTATGAATGGTTTGCTAGGATAGAAAATTGAAGAGATGATTAATGAATGAAATTCATTCATTCTACTTAAACTGGTTTTAGCTATATTTTGTTTTCTTTTTCTAAACTCGTATGATTAATTCCTTAGAATGTCTTGCTCCTTTTCTACATCTGTTTACTCCTTAAGTGTACAGCCTCATGGCTATGTGTGCATGCTTATTGAGTGGTATCTTTATTTCCATAACAGCTGATTTGGCCTTTTCATTAAAGATAATTTCAATTATTTTTTAATAGTAACATTTATAAAATAGTTGATATCTTGGATACTATTCACCTCTCCCCATTAGTGCTATATGAATAAATCTTACCTTCTTATCGTCCTCAACAATGTAGACCGAGCTTCATTATGGAAGGTGATAATGATGCTGGTTGGTGGCAGATCTGTACGATAGTGTAATGTAGCGCACCTGAATGAAGAAATAAAAAAGTATTTTTAATCTATGAAAAATTTAAGAAAGTATTATTCAGTAAGTTCCTTTCTTAACAGAAAATGTTAAGCATCATGAAATAGTGTAGTTGAACACAGACCTGACAATAATGTTGCTATATTATATTTTGAAAAAAGCTGAGGTGATAATAAAATTATTTTGAGACTTCAGACCTGGGTTGCTGTTGTTGTTTTTTGGGTGAGAAAATGGTGAAAATATCATTAAGACAGACCTCAATCAGATCTAATTTGATAAAAAATGTGAACCTTTGTGTGGCAATGGATCCAAAAACAGATTCAAACTGGCAACCTGAACATAAAACCCTCCTGATCAAATTAAACACCATAAAGCCAGACAAACACTTCCATCACACCTAGATTTAGATTCATTTCATTGGCCCACAATCTATTATAGTGGCTGAGCATTAGGCGGAATACAGAGTGACTCAGATAGATTAGATAAAAGGCACCCAGAGGTCATAGGAACATCATCCACATGTCACTTCTATTTATGTCTGGGGATGATATCCCAGCAATTTCATATGGAACAGAGATGGGCACTCTGTAAGTCCCAAGTCCCCTTCTTTGTAGCCCTTGAAGTATCTTCTGATGCATATTTGCTGAACCTGAAAAAGGCTGTATCACAATTCTTTAAAAAGGAAAAATCCTAACTCCCTGAAACAAAGCCCCAAAATGAACATGCAGCATGTAATTGTATTCATACTGTGGCACTCAGCATCCTCCAAATTTTTAAGTGCAGTCCTTGCCTATTCCTGATGTAGAAGTTAAATGGCATGAGAGATAGATTGACTTCTCTCTAGACAGCAATTTCCTATCACCACTTCCTGAAGTTAACCATTCAAACTGAAGCACGGTTAGTCTAATATAGCATCTCTCTGATTCTAAGTATATAGCCTATTCAGAAGAAAGGATAATGAGTTTTGTAAGAGAAAAGGGCCACTAAAATGATTCAAAGACTGGAACATCTCTTCCACACACAAAATCTACTGTACTTCAACATTTTAGCTTAGAGTACAGCTATAAAAGGAGAGACACAATGGAACAATGCAAAATCACACACATGATGAAAATGAGGACAGAGAAGTTTTTTCATCTCTCACGGTGTCAGAATCCTGTGTCATCCTAAGTGTGAGGATATTTAGAAACAAATTTAATTTTTTTTTTATGCAAGACATAAGCTATAAATATTGTGCCATTAGATGCAGGATATGTAGGCCATAACGATGGCCACAAATTTGGAGAGACATTAAAGGAAATCAGAAATATGTCTGGAATATTCAGCTATCAGTGGCTTATAGTGGCTTCTAGCCTTGATGCAGGTATACCAATTCCTGAATCACAGGTAGCATATCTTAACTACCAATTGTTGGGAAGCAACAGGGAAGGAACAAGCATACCTCCGAGCTTATCCATTGGATATCTTACTGTCAGTAAGTTATCTTACTGACTGGATCAATGTTCTAGATCAGGACTGTCAAATTCATGTTGTCATGGCATCATCATGTGATATATCCCAACTTTTTCCCCCTTCACTAAACTGGGCATGGGCATGGCCAGCGCGTGACGCATCTGGCCCGTGGCCCACGAGTTTGACAGCCCTGTTCTAGCTGGATCTGTGGATGTATCCAACAAGGCTATTGGATTCTGCTTTCTCTGTCTGCCCATCCATTCCATCCATTGTTTTTCAGATTTTTAAAATCCTCCCTTTATTATGATTCAAGATGGTCAACATACTTAATATTTTTTCCTCCACATATTTCTCCCTGAACAACAACCATGTCAGGGTTTTCTTTTAAAAAGATGTCATGAGCTCATCATACAATTTTGCTATATTTCTTTTGTTCCTCTTTTTAAACAAGCTAGTCAGACAAACATTATTTCAAGTTCTTGAAAAATCATGATTTATTTTATTATTGACTAGAACAATCTTATCTTATATGATTCTAAAGCATCTAGTTTGCTACTTCTGTATTAATAGGGATATCTGAGCTGCTATAAATTCGGGGGAAAAATATTCTTCCAAAATAGGTCTTTATACCATCTTGCATTTTTTTTTTAAAGCACATCTTAAGTAGCCTTATTGGTACTACTTCACTATTAATAACCATAGCTTGTGATTCAGGGTTCATCCATATATCCTGTACAGCTAAGCACAAAAAACACCCCATTAACTGTTTGTTATGGACATGAATGTTTAATGTTGTCCTTAAACTACTCCCAGATCACTGGGAAGAAAGTCTCTCCCTGCAATTTTTTGCTCCACTGCAAATACAGGGTATTGTTTTGTTTTTTTTTCAATTCTGCCAAGACAAGCTATGTTGAGCAGGAAACAGAGGTGAATCAGTCCAAGGTAAGTTTAGCAAAACAACCAGATTCTCCTGTCAAGCTGCTGGCATGTGGGAAGCACTTCATCACGCACTGATAGTTCTGCTGGCATCCCTACATAAAAAGTCATGGACACCTTTGCTATGGAGCCATCAGAGGCCATTAAGATGAAGCTGCCTTTAGTCTCTTCTGCTGTCACTCATGGACAACTTTCCCAACTGGATGTCCCTTTCATTTGACTCTCCTTCCTAGTGGGAAAGGAAGTCAAGTTCACTGTATAGGAACAACTTGTCTTTTGGTGCAGTGACTACTGGTACAGAAAGACCTAGTTACCCTCTTTCTCTCCCCCTACTTTCAGCCTCTACTTTGCCTCTAAAGTACACTTTGTGGACTTGGCGTTGAAGTCCACAAGTCTTAAAGTTGCCAAGGTTGGAGACCCCTGCTCTAAGTTGTGTCTGCAGCAGAAGCAGCAGGGGAGAATGGCTCCTTAGTTGTTAGTTTGGTTCTAGATTGTTATCCAACCTGGTGGCAGAAGATCCATGACACTAAAAGAGTCATTCCTCACCCTGCCTCTCCTATCACTAACTTCTGGTAGACACATCTACCTACTATGCTTTGTTGCTGAGGCAGATTAGACTTTGGAAGTCAGCATTTCCTTCAGCTGGCATGTGGAAGACAGAGCAGAATTATCTTCCATACAATAAGAAACAATGAGCTTGATTCACAAAGATACAGATTTTGGTTGGGCAACTGGATAATTTTTTAACAATCAGATCTGTTTGGATATCTTTGGGAAGCAGTAAACTCTTTTGACTTAAGGTGTTTAAGCAGATGGATAGCCATCTGTCAGGAATGCTGTATAGCGGATTACTGCAAAGGACAATACTGGTCCCGTCTAATCTTTATATTTTATAATTATAAGTAAAATAGAAAAAAAGTAACTTTTAAAAAGCCAGATTTGCATAGAATTGTGTATCCTGAGGAATATAATGAATATGTAAGAAATTAACAGCTACTGCTGCATTTACGGTCTCACACACTTAAGTTGATAACTTGTGCCCCTTTCCACAGAACTATCAGGTCACTCTGGACCAGATTGAGCAAGACAATTGTCTCACAATCTTCTGTCATTTCTATTCTGTTCAATAGGTTTTGATGTGTTTCTTTTCAATAACCCTCTGACAAGAAAACCTTATTGTGAAATTTATTTATTTATTCCTCCCAGTTAGCAGGATGAAGAATAAGACACCACGCTCATCATGATTTTCTAAATGTACAAACTGGATTTTCCTGCCTTCTTCTCATAATAATGTGCTTAGCTCTGTAATGTCCCCTTCAAAAGATAAAAAGAAATTCATGAGTTTTTAAATTTCAAAATGATTCCACTTTACAGTTTTAAATACTAATTGGTTCCTTTTTTAAAAAGAGTATTCATCCTTCTTTTCTTTTGACATGCTTTTTCAGCGCTTTTCTTTTGCACCAGTGTTTCCCAAATCAGTTGCCATGAATTGTTAGAACTGGCTGTGTCTGCCTTCACTTTCTCCTGTCTGAGAGACAAAGATGTAGGCTTCGTGTAACATAATAGAGAAAGAAAAAAGGGAAAGAAAATGAACTACTAGTAGTTTTATCTCCAAGATATATCAGAAGACTTTTTAAATGTGGTCTAGTCAGAAACAATACTACGGAAGATTGCAGAGAAGCTTAGAAGAAGCATATTAAACCTCTGTAGATTATGTGCAGTTTATACACTATTAAACCTGAGGCTAATTTTTAGCAACCAGCTTGAATATTTCAGTAGCCACCAAATATTGAGTAGTTAAAAAATATAGAAATCTCTCTGAAATCCTCAGAATTGTTATCCTTGGAATTCATGGAAGTAAGCAGCATTGGATTCAGTCTCTTTCAACCCTAGAAAGGGAAGATCACAGTCCTGGTCAATATTCATGATTACATAATCTGTCTGTTTAGCAGAGACTCGTTTAATATTTTTCTTCACCAACTTTGAGACAAAACCTACTGCAACAACTTGAAATCATTTCAGGGGATTTCTGCAGAGGGCAAAGTCAACAGCAAAACTCAAGATTAGTTCTTATATACTGAATATATATGCATTCTTCTTTGTGGCTACTTTTATATCGCAAAATAATCTAAGACAGAACTGCTGCTGAAGAAAAATTATGTACTTTGAAATACTGTCCCTCTCTTCTTTTTAAATGACATATTTTAAGGGGATACTAACTGCCTAGGTAGAGATAGCTGAGATAGAAGTTACCAAAGTAATGGAAAAAAAGTCATTTTTGAGTGCGGATTTGCCTGTGTCAGCTTTACCACAGGACAGGAAACACAGCCAGACAAACTAATTCTATTTTATTGTAAAGCTATATTAACAAAATCTTGCAAGCCTGAAAGTAAAAATCTCCTGCCATCTCCTTGCCAGGCAGTCCTTGAGTTACGACTGTAATTGAGCCCAGAATTATGGTCAGACCTTGTGGCTGCTAAGTCGGTAATTACATGACCAACCCAATATTATAACACTATTTTGTGGTGGTAGTCAAGCAAATCACCATGGTCATTGAACAAATCTGTAGTTGTTAAGCAAATCCATTGTCCGCAATGGCCATTGTTGGCTGAAACTGGAAGTAAATGCCCGTTTCCAGAAAAAAATATTATAAATCACAATCATGTGACCACAGGATACTGCAAATCGCTGTAAATACAGGCTGGTTGCTGAGTGCCCAAAAATGTGATCATGTGACTATGGGAACTCTGAATTTTAGTCCTAAGTATCTTCCCATCATAATTTTGAATAGTTGCTAAGTGATCAGATGTAAGTTGAGGAGAGTCCCTTCTGAGCTTCTTGCTCTATCCACTATGCAGCTTTGGGCTATGCTGCCTCTTATCTGACCATTTCTAGGTCCTTTCCAGACACCGTTACAGCTTGAGAGGGAGAGATGTGCTCATAGAGCCTCTTAAAGACACCAAAGCAACAATTTAGAGAACAAGGAAGAGCTATGGGATAAGTCAACAAAAAGAGATAACAAGTGGGGAAAAAAGACTATTATTTGGTAAAACAATCCATAGATTAATATTATGTCTGAAGTCAGTATATCAAGCTTGAATGAAGACTGACATTTGAATTTGAATTTTTCTTTTAAAGAAATACCTCCAGAATTGAAGGTACGCAATTTATCAATTGAAATAGGTATCCCTATTGAAGTGAAAACAGGTATCCCTGTTATTATATTAAGACTCTCTTTATTGCTAAATTATATTTTAGTTAATTTTGCCCTGTTTATATGGATTCAACTCTATTTCTAACTACCTTGTAAACAAATACTGTTTTATATATTTCTCAAGCCGAATATCCCTAAGATCCCTCCTGCATCAAACTGTATGTTAATTCAGCCTAGAAATCAGTCTCCCAGAACAGCCAGCAAAATGCAGTTCACAAAATGCTCAAACGTGCCATGATAGCAAAAGCTATTATTTCTAATTCATTCCCATCAGACAGATGACATACTGTCTCTGACAACAGATATTCCACTTTTGTATTCCTAGTATTATTAGCCACTGACAGAGCTGCCTGATATAACTTTTAAAACAGTCTTTGTGTTAACTGCTGGTTTTTTTGCGCCCATAAATTCTGAATTTTCACATTGTATTTCAGGAAGATAGACTAGTCCCTATTGCCCATAAATTTGCCTACATTTAGGTCTAAATAAAATTGCTACCTTAGTTTATGTCTTGGAAATTCTATTTCTGTTCACATCTAGGGATATATTTGGCATCCCAACTGTTATCCTCAAGCCTGTTTATGGGGAAAATGCAAAGCAAAGGCTTTATTATTGCTTAATAAATTAATATTTACTTAAAATCATTGTTCCTATCTCTGTACGTTTCTTCCATGTTTTAATGTGGCCTGAGGGTTTTCTAGGTTCCACCGCCGCTTCCTAAAAAGATACTTCATCTGATAAAGTAAAAGGCTGATACAAATGTCAAAGAGAGATAGGAGCAGCTGTGGATAGAATGGCAGGAAGAAATTCATAGAAACCTTGAGAGAAAACCTCTTAAGAGAAAGCGAGGGAAGCTTGCATAACAATATTCCCTGTCTACTTAAAATGCCCCCATAAACAGACAGGAATGAACTTTCTAATGGGATTCCTTTTAGTTCAGTGGGTCTCCTAGGTAGGAACTGGCAGCAGCATAATCAATGATGTAACCAGTCAGGGCTAGATGGCAAGCCACCATTTCAAATTGTTATACATCTCCTAGTTAGCATGACTCACACAGCGGTAATATATGAAATGTACCTGGGGACTACATAGACCCAATCTGGCATAGATTGAAAGATTCAGGTTTTAATGATAGAGCTGAATTCTAAATATTATATGTATTGGCTTCACTCACTTATTTTGCACTGTACACAGTTTATGATCATCATTTGTGGGCCTGTGCATGTAATTCCAGATGTTTTCTCTTAAATTGGAAGGCTTTTGAAGCATCCAATTCTAATATTCTTTCTAATTGAGCCAGCCTGTTTTGTCAACGTTGACTCCAGCTGGGCAGAAGGAATTACACAGAATTTACTCTTGTAGTTGATTTAGGTTGTATGTATGGTTTCAAAATTTGAAAAACTAGAGGAATAAAAGCAGAAATCTCAAAGGTGATTTTCAACTTGATTTTCAGCTTTGATTGGTAATACACACACAATAATGCAGAGACTAGCTGTGTAATAGTAGACGTAGGAGTATACACAGGGGTAACAAAATATGATTAGAAGAACTTTAAAATTTAGCTAATATATTTGATAAATCTTCCCAGGGTATTGCAATATTCATAGAAAAAAAAAGAAACCTTACCCAGAATTTTTATTTACTGACTTTCATATTGCAAAAGCAGCTTTCTAAGGGATTCAAGCTTCCTAGCTCCATGCCAGCTAAAGTAGTCAGGATTTGAACAGAATAGGTGATTTAATGCCTCTGGTTTCAATCATCATAGATCAACATTTCCCAATCTGGGAAGTGAAGATGAAGCATGTCAATGGGGGTGAGGATATAGAAAACTTTTGTAGAAGTTCTTATTTTTCACTCATCATCCAATATACCATAATGTCCCTTCTGACTGGGCCTTTAATATTCTCTTGCTTGTATTATTGAAATATGCTTCACAGAGCCCTGCCGCTGAAATGTATTTAGAGTCTATGGCTAGACCTGCAAATATTGTGTTTAGTAGATTAAATTTCACTCTTAGATTAATACCAGTGGCTTTCAGTTTGTTTCCAAATACAGTTTGGGGTTCAGGTTTTTTTTTAAACAACTTTCTTTCATATAATATAAACTCTGTTACATGTCCCATTGCTTAAGATGAGCCAGTGGTGGGTTCCTCCCGGTTCGGTCCGGTTCGGCCCAGCCGGTAGCAATGAAGATATGACATCACCGAATCGGTTCTCTTTGTTCGAGAGCTGGGTCCTCCTGCCCGCCCCCCATATTATTCTTACCTTTTATTTGGCCCTGCCCCCAAGTAATTGGGGGAGCCAATTAAACAATAGATACAATAAAGAAATAACCAATTAGAAAGCACTAAACTACTAGAAAGCTATCTGCTGGCTGTTCTAACCCATCCCACCATAGAATATTCCTTCTATTAGTTTTACTTCAGCTTAGTGAACCTCTTTATAAATTAAGTACTGCTGTGCAGCTCCCCGTGTTGTCTATTTTCTGTGAAGGTTTATAGGGTACATAAGCATTTGTCGAAATACAAATCATGCTCCATTTCATCACCACTTGAATCCTATCACAATTTTTTGATAGAAAAGTATCAGGTGAGATGGGTATGGTTGATGTCATGATGACGTCCAGTCCATGGCACTCTTCCAAATCATATCAAGGACTCCAATCCTGGAGAAGCCAAAATATTTAAGACTGGTCTTTTTTGGTAGCATCATCAAAATTCCCTCTTAAGGAATTTTATGGAGGTTGTTGTTTTTTTCTCATTTGCTTTTAGAGAAGCAAAAAAGACTTCTATCATTTCAGAATATCAGTGGTGCAGACTATTTTAAGTTCTAAAATGTTAATTCCTCTGATGTTGTTTTTAAATGAGTTAAATATTAAATCAGTTAAATGAGTGCCTGATTATCAGAGGATGCAAGTAATGAATTAAGTAACTAAATAAATAATCATTTTTGAAGTCAACTCGCTAAATGTTGACCTGCATTATTTCACTTTTCTTGCAGGAATTCAAGAGAATGAAAAATGAGTTTCTACAAAGATTTCATTCATGCTGTAAGCAGACTCAGGATGGTTCATCTATGCAAGAGCATCTCTGGAAAATATATTTAGACCATTTTTGACACATGGATCATTTTATATGATTGATTGTACACATGCTATGGGAATGTATCTTCTCAACAGATCATATGCAACCTCCTTTTGAGATGTAATGAAGCAGTCATACAGGAAGACTCCAAAACTACTGAACGTTCTGTGTAGCCAATCAGACATTATTAGGTGATAACAATCTTCTCTTTCTAGGAATTTAAATGAATTATTTTAACATATATAGAGTATGTGTGGCATCTGTAATCTCTACATTTTAGCTGGATTTTAGATGGTGATGCTGACAATAAAGAGAGCACACGACATATGAGAATATTAAAATAAATAATGCATATTGAAGTAAATCTCTGCAGACTGCAATTTCCATCAATTTGAGTTGGTATGAGGGTTGACAACAGTGAAAGAGGTATAAAAACTTTATACTATTTTAATCGCAAAAAATGACTCTGTGCTGTTAACTTCTTTTGTGAGATGAAAGCAAAAACTGAAAGAGGAATCCATGGAGGTAGAGTTATAGACTTAGAGGGTCTTGAAAAAGAAGAATAATTTTGGTGAAGCCTAAATAGATACAGGTGATCCCGGGCCACTACAAACTAAAATTGGAAAAATTAGAGGCCATCTGAAGTCAAATTTGATATGTTAAAAGATTTAATATATTTTCTTCCTCTGATTTTATACTCTCTATTGAGGCAACCAGTATATCTCAATTAACTAATGGCAATCTGTTTTTCCAGAGTTATATCCTGGCCAAAATGTTAAACTGTGGATTGTAATAGAAGAAATAATGGAAGACTCTTTTCCACTACTATAGTTCCAGTAGGATCAAACTATTATCAATAAAATAGATGAGACCATCATCTATTTTAAACAAAATTTGAACCTAGTTATTTGTACTATGTGACAAACACTATCATATTACTGTGCCTTATATATATATATATATATATATATATATATATATATATATATATATACACACACACACACACACACACACACACACACACATACATATACACACACACTATACACACACACTATACACACACACTATACTACCTGGGCAAGAGAGAAAAAATGCATGAATTAAACCTTGAATTCAGTAGATGTCATTTGTTTCTATTTTATCTTAGGTAATAGAAGATAATTTTATCTTTCTTAATGGCTTTACTAATTTATCAGAGATTTGCATCCATCATGACCTGCATGGCGTCTTTTTGTAGAGAAGCCTTACTGGCACTGACATTGATTCCCTAACTTGATTTCAATTAACATGGTTAAGAGTACCATTGGGTACCCAGAGAATTAATGAGAATGTAAGACTTGTTTAACAGGTCATCATTTATAATCTAAAGCTTATAAGGAGAATAAATCCTTTGAAACAAGAGATTCCCATCTAAAAAGCATTTGGTGCTAGATATCATTGAATTCTCTTGATCGATAAGTTGACTGTTTAAAAAAGATGAGACAAAAATGCTCTCGATACTTCTTCCAAGCAGCCCCCTTCATTAAACAACCTGTTATTTGAAAAGGCAGACTGCAGATGAAGCTATCGACACGTGTGTTTCTCTCTTGAATAATAAAAACCACAGCTTGGAAATCATTAAATTCAGCATGTCCTGAATTATTCTGTGTGACAATTACATCTGGGGTAATTTCAATTTAATACCTCACTGCAAGTGAAAATTGCAGCATGCAGCCCTAAAAATGCTGTAATAATGAAAACAAACCCACTAAGAGCCACTCATGCTACCTCAGGCTGTCACTGGATGGATGTTTTCTGCTGCTTGTGGTGTTTCATAGGTCACCACATTGCCAACACATTTTTTTAAATAAAACCAATAAAAATTCTACTTCCTTCGATCCTCTTTCTCCTCCTCTACTCCCAACGCTTTGTTATTACTTTTTTTAAGAGATGCATTTTCAGTATGCAACATCCTACATTGGGCTTTATGGCCAGAAATGCTACTGAACTATAAAGAACACTGCATTTTTAGGACTGGAGATAGTTTATACTATAATAACATTAAACACTGCAGACACCAATGCTTTGGGATAATGAGAAAACGTGTTTGTTTGTATCCTTCCATTTCATGCTCTTCACATCTATATGTGGATCAGGTCACAATTATTTATTAATCGCAATTATTTATTAATTTATTAATAATGCAATTTCCAACTAAAAAAAAGTCCTACTAAAATGGATGCATAGGTAAAACAAAAACACTTTACAAAAGTGAAAATAGCTTGGAAAACAATATATGCCATAATGCAACCAAGGTTATAAACAACTTTTATACGTAAAATAAGATCACAATTGGTCCCAGTAATTTCAGTAATCTTGGAAATAACAACATGTATTTCTATAATGATCAGATTTAATTAGAATTGCAACAAAGACCTGCCTGATCCACAACTCTCAATGCGGCCAGGTAAATGACATTTGGGAGGTACAAAGTAGGACATGAGTACAATAGCATCTCTCACTAGTATAACCCAGCAACTAGATTAGAGGAGAACATTTCTGGGATGTCAGGTATAATCTTAAGGAAAAGAAGCCACTGATCTCCCTATCCTCCATGAATCCATCACATTTGTCTTTAAAACAATCATTAAGATAATGGACATTACTGTCAATGTTCCAACTGATGAAGTCCCCCCAGCTGCCATGGCCTTCTCCCGCACCACTGGCTGTTCAGTTTTCTCCGGCCATCCTTTCAAATGGGTCACCACTGTCTGGGTGCTGAAATTCACCTGTTCTGCAGCTAGGGCCTTTTTTGCCAGGGCCATCTGTTCTCCTTTACATTCCATCCCTGAGATCTTCTCCTGGACATCTTCTCCTTCTCTTCACAGCTCTTCTGGAGGTAGCCGGACAGGCTGCAGGAACCCAGGATTCCTTTGTCATTTTTAAACTTGGTCACATTCACCACATTCCTCTTTCATCACATTCCTCTTTAAAACAAGATTACAGTCATTATCTTTAAGATAACGGTCATTACTGTCAACGTTCCAATTGACTAAGTCCCTCGGCTGCCACGGCCTTCTCCTGTGCTGCTGGCTGTTTGGTTTTCTCCGACCATCCCTTCGAATGGGTCACTACAGTCTGGGTGCCCTCATCTTTGCCGAAATTATATACTCAATAAAGTTTTGCATTAAGAGATTGGATCATCTCAGCCATGCTTGCTTTGGTTGGGTTCGTCAATCAGAACATTGATACATTACTACCTCTGGTGAGATATAGTTCCACAGTTTATACATTGTAGATCTCCATATAAAAGGAAGGACATCTGGTTTATTTTATTTCATATGAGGAACACTTTTGCAGATCTTTCTTGATGGTTAAGAAAGATTTCCCACACACAAGCTAAAAAAATCCAAAAACTGAAAAGATACAGGAGTCTTTGCTGCTAGAAGCCAGGGGAAGAGGTAGGAAGTGGCAGATTGCAGCGTAGGCTTGAAATAGTCTCAGCAAAGTTATTATGAAAGTATCTTTACACTCACAATAATTTATATTCCCAAAATAGATGCATCTTTATATAACTTTTTATTTCAAGTACACCTCTCATTAGCAAAAGGGGAAGCAAAGTAATACTTTAATTGAAATCTACTAATTAAACAACATGCAATATTTATCCAGTGTTACGATTAAACTGACCTGATGAGCAATCTAACATCAAATAAGAAACCTTTTAGGAACATTTCCTTTGGTACAAAGTTTCTGTCTACTTTCTTACTAATTGTGATAGTTGTGGTTGGCAGAATTTTGAACAAAGGAGCATCTATTGGTGGCAACTGAAAGAACATGCACATAGTCTGTTCATCTTGGATGCTATTTTGATGCTCTTGTATGCCTGTGTGGCTCATTATTCCGTTATTGTTTTAGTTCTTCTGTGGGTGGTTCAGTTTCCAAGACAGGCAAATTACATTTGTCTCATTGCATCTTTAATCTCTTTCTCTCCCCTTTGCTCTCCATGCTTTCCTAGCAAGCCAGATTTTCTGGATGCACATCTCGAAGTTCCAAATACAATGAATTGCCTTAACTTTTAAAAAGTGATTAGTATCATTTTTCCTTCTCCCTCACTGCCCACCCCTTTGCTTCTTTCCTACTCATTATTTTTTAATTGCTTCAACAACACCTGCTTGCCAGTTCTTCCTCTGAATTTTTTAGCATTCTTTGTGTATATCCAACTTTCCATAAGCCAGCCAGGATCATACAAAAGTATTCTCTGCATATTCATTCCAAATAGGCATCCACCTCTGCAGAGTCATATCAGAAAAATCCTTCTAAGAGCTGCAGGTGTGTAGAGAAAATCTCTTTATTTAGCTATCACCCAGTGCTCAATTTCATCCTCCCATCAAAAGATATCTATATATCAGTGGCAGGTAACAGACATGGACATCTGTATAGCCCACTTCCCTAAAACACATTCTAGACCAGGGGTGTCAAACTCGATTTCTTTGAGGGCCGCATCATGGTTGCATTTGACTGGGGTGGGTGTGGCCAGGGTGGGCGTGGCCATCTTAACATCACTCGTGTCAGGGTTGTCTGTGGTGGCCCAAGCACTCAGCCAGTGAAAATGGACTCCCGAGCTGTGTTTTCAGCCATGATGGCCTCCTGCTGCCCTCTGCCAGTGAAAATCGAGCTCGGGGGGGGGGGGCAATCTCTGTTTCACTGGCAGAGGGTGGCAGGAGGTCGTCACAGCCGAAAACGGAGCCTGGGAGGGCCGTGCACAGCCCTCCCAAGCTCTGTTTTTGCTGGCAGAGGCACTGCGGGCCACTCCTTTGCTGATTTTAGGGTAACCCTATGGGCCAGATCTAAACATCTTGTGGGCCGAATCTGGGCCCTGGGCCTTGAGTTTGACACCCCTGTTCTAGGCAGTCTTTACACAATGGCTCCAAGGTTAAATCATTTAGACAATGCCTATCAATTCTCGTGGGTTTTGTTCTATTCTTTCAACAGGCCTGAATTCAAAGGCTCAGAAAGTTCCAAAGCCCAAAGATCATATAGGCAGACTTGGAAAAGCTTTTGTTTATTCTGAATGAAAAAGGATTTAATGTTAATCTTGGAAAATAGACACAAGCAGCAGACCGCTCCACCTTAATTTCAAAGGCAACATTACAATTCATTTGAGCAGTGTTCCTCAAAGTTGGCAACTTTAAAACATGTAGATTTAAATTTCCAGAACTGTCCAGCCAGCCATAGACACCAAGTTAGAGATTCACTGTGGAACTGAATATAGTAAGAGATGACCCCTTCATGAAGCAAATGACAGCTGATTGATAGAGAAAAGGGAACACTTCTTCAAATAGCTTTTACAAATTTTTACTACTATAAGATGTAGAGATGGCTAGCAAATTCACTGGCTTTAAAAGGAACAGAAGGTTAGAATATAAGGATATCACCATGACTAGAGTCAGCATTCTTTTGAATACCATTAGGCAGGGAGTAACAACTTGGGTTCATATTCTACTCAGGAGTTTTCCAAGAAGCATCTGGAAGACCTAATGGGAAAGCCCTATGCTCTGGTTTAATCATCCAGCTAGTCTTTACTTATATTCTTGTATCAGAAGTATAAGTCACGGTGCATTAGAAGAACAAAACTATATTCCATGTATCCTGTGGAGAGCTGTTTTTGATTTAGGAGATGTATATACATAAGGTTCACATTTGTTCTTTATGAAGAAATATTTTTAAAAAAATCTGCTTTGATTAAATTTTGATTGAAACACTATAATCGTTCATAATGAATCACATAAGCTACTGGTTTGGGCCAACATACTGCCAGTACCCATTCCTGAATATTGTAATAATGTGATTTAAATTAAAGCGAGCTAATGTGGAATAGAGAACATATGGTTCAATTGCTTTGAAGTAAGGCAAAAAAAAATTCCTAAACATATGTAAAATAACAATCTAAGCCTAACATTCAATGACGTAACTCTGATAACTCACTTGAGCCTTTAAAATTATGTTGGTAGGTATTTAGTGTGAAGGATTTTGTCTTTTTTAAAGGACTGATATCTGAAAGAAGTGAAACTTAACAGAACAGCAGGGAATATGCATAATGTAATATAGGTAAGGATCTGATGACGTAACAGTTAAATATAAACAAACTGACCTGCAGAAATGATGTAAAGAGGGTTTCAAAAGAAAATAAGGGGGATTTTAAAAAAATGTTTTCTCCACATGAAAGCAAAATCAAATGTTAGTCATTGGAGAATGAAAGTGGCATGAAACTGGAACATTAACACCTTATAAAGGCATTGGGTAGCATGCCTGGTGGAATATAAGCCAATACAAGAAAACCGTATTTCTTGGAGTGCCGTATTTTATACCTTATTCTGAGCTTCTTAGGACTTCTCTTAGTTACATGTCACATATACCCTGCCATGAAAATCTCTTGTGTCAACAACACACAGCAGCTGCACAAAGTTGATTGGCCAGATGAAATATCCCCCAGTCTGGCAGGCATTTTATCTAGCAGTGTGCAGGTCTTATGTTCAAGGTTAAACACATTTTCCTAACCTGCCTTTATGTTTTGAATGGGAAGGGTAAGCAGGGAAATTTGCAGCTGAATGCTTTGGGATCAAAATGCCTCTTCCGTTGTTTTAATCAATACTGCACCTTATATGCATATTTTTTTAAAAAAATAAATTAAAAAATGATGCAGTCAGTGAGTTATAGTATTGCTGCTGTTTAATGCAGATTAACTGCCAACAATATGCCAAACATTTTTGTCACAGGATATGCAGAAAGGTGAGGCAGAAATTATATTCTATATAAATCCTAGACATCTCTCTCAGGTAAGAAGCAGAAACAATTTAAGGTGGCATTTTAGAGCCCTTTTGTCAACAATATATTCAATATCTTAATTTTATCTTATTTTAGAGAATGGCAAAAAGCTATGTAATAAGAAATATCTACAACAGCATAGAAAGCAGTATTTTGTACCTTCTCAGCAATGATTAGGAGATGTGCCTTCTCTCTAACCTTTTGAAGGCCTGGCTTTGTTCCCAGGACTGGGTCCCTGATGTTTTGAAGGACCCTGTTTCCTGACTATATTGACATCTATGATAAAAAATTTTCTCAGCTGTCATTTATATGTAATTGTTTTTTTATTGTTTTACAGGATTGGTTGCTTGAGATAATCAGGGGAGAGGAGAGGAGAGGAGAGGAGAGGAGAGGAGAGGAGAGGAGAGGAGAGGAGAAGAGAAGAGAAGAGAAGAGAAGAGAAGAGAAGAGAAGAGAAGAGAAGAGAAGAGAAGAGAAGAGAAGACAAGACAAGACAAGACAAGACAAGACAAGACAAGAGAAGTTCTAATATGTTATCCCCTGTCTTTAGTTTTAAAAAACAGAAATTTTTCTATGATATAGGTATGGCTTACATAAAATTGTTCCCACTGATTTTCTAAAAGTTGCTGCAAAAACATTACTACAGGGTTCATATAACAGGTGCATACTTCACAGTTTTATTTTTCAAGCACATGCCCTTCTGAATTTTGCTTAGGAGTCATTATTTATTTATTTATTTATTTAATTTATATACTGCCCTTTTCCCACAGCCAAAATAAAACACACAGATATAAAATTTAAAAACAATTTAAGAAATATTAAATAATTTGATCCATATCTAATTAAAATAAAACTACCTGTTTTGGACATTTAAAATTAAAAGTTAACGATTAAAATTTAAAAATTAGGCCAGCCCGGCTTGTTGGAATAAAAATGTCTTGAGGGCTCGGCGGAAGGTGCGTAAGTGGGGAATCCTCCACATCTCAGGAGGCAATTCGTTCCAGAGGGCAGGAGCCCCCACAGAGAAGGCTCTCCCCCTGGGGGTCGCCAGCTGACATTGTTTGGCCGATGGCACTCGGAGGAGCCCCTCTCTATGGGAGCGAATTGGCCGGTGGGAGGCTATTAGTAGCAGAAGGCGGTCTTGTAAATACCCAGGTCCTAAGCCATGGAGTGCTCTAAAGGTGGTAATCAATACCTTGAATCGCACCCGGAGGACCACCGGAAGCCAGTGCAGCTCACGCAGGAGAGGTGTTACATGGCAGCACCATGACACTCTCATAATCACCCGCGCGGCCGCATTCTGGACCAGTTGGAGCCTCCGGGTGCTCTTCAAGGGGAGCCCCATGTAGAGAGCATTACAGTAGTCCAGGCAGGAAGTGACAAGGGCATGAGTAACCGTGCGTAGGGAGTCCTGATCCAGAAAGGGACGCAACTGGCAGATCAGGCGAACCTGATAAAAAGCCCCTCTGGCCACGGCCGTCACATTTTCTTCTAAGGACAGTCGTGCATTCAGGAGGACACCTAAGTTGCGAGCCCTCTCTGTGGGGGCCAACGACTCGCCCCCAATAGTCAGAGATGGCACCAACTGACTATATCGGGACGCCGGGAGCCACAACCACTCAGTCTTGGATGGGTTGAGCTTGAGCCTGTTTCTCCCCATCCCCATTTCAACCTGGGTTGCTTTTATTTTTAACATGGCTACTCTTTCCTTCCACCACTGAACTCAAAGCAGTATGAATGAGCTTCCTGCCTCTTCTGTTTTCACAACCACTTGAGAACTTAGAAGATGTTGAGAGACAAAGACTGACTTTAAAATATCTAATAAGTTCATGACCTACTGAGGAGATGAGGCATTTTTCTGTACAATTATAATAGATATACATTTAGATAATGGCAAAATGGATACAACGCAGTGGTGAAATCTGAACCAGTTTGCTACCGGTTCACTGGCCATGCATGAACACCAAACATGCTCTGCAAACAAACATTTATTGTGATATTGTAATTAAGATATTAGACCAAAACATTACATTTTCTACCTCTACTTAATCCTGTAATTCAGTGATTGACTCTATAGTATCTGCCACAACTGTTAGGTCAGAATAAAATGAAGGGAATTAAAATAAAGAAATTATAAATAATAAATATACATGTACATTGCTGATCCCAGCTGTAGGAATGAATCAACAATGTGAATCCATCATAGTACACTGAAGCCATAAAATGGCAAGGTTTAATGGTGGGATTTCAAAAATACTGTATAACTGGCTTTGTCTCTGAGCCATAATTTCTCACCTCTATAGACAGAACCCCACTGGGAGCTCCAGACAGACAGACAAACAGACAGACAGACAGACAAACCAAAAGGATTATCCATACTTTTACAATACTGAAGTGTCTTGCCTACTGTTGAAACCCCAATAAGCTCTTTTCCAACTGCAATCAAGTACAGCTAGAGTGAGCTCTTTGTGACAAAGAAGGCAATCTGTGATTAGATTGTACATCTTTAACTCTGTTCCCAGAAGATAGCATCCTATCATTTGAATTAAACAGCTATAAATTCTAAGGAGTGTCATTTGAATTTTAAATGGTTGTTCCTGTATTACATGCCACATTAAACACATTCACTAGTTTTTTTAAAAGGTGTTAATTTTTTTTAATTTGAACACTATGAAAGAAAGCAGCCAAGGAACTACAATTTCTTGACAAAAGATTACAATGCAGTTGCAGACAAAATTAACATTTCTGATTTATTGTAGCAATCAATTTTGATATATTTTATATGAATATTGGCCCCAAGATCTCCAAAAACACTGACATGCCCATTTAAACATAACATAGGAGGAACACCGATAGTCTGGGGAGTTGGGAGAAGAATTGAACAGAAAAAGTATATAAAAATTGAGGGGGAATCATATTGGGCTCAAATGCCTATATGCTCACAATTAGAAGTCTACTGAATTGACCCACTTAATAGCAATAGCAATAGCACTTAGACTTATATACCACTTTACAGCCCACTCTAAGCGGTTTACAGAATCAGAATATTGCGCCCAACAATTTGGGTCCTCATTTTACCCACCTCAGAAGGATGGAAGGCTGACCAGACCTTGAGCCTGGTGAGATTTGAACTGCTAAACTGCAGGCAGCCCGCAGGCAGCAGAAGTAGCCTGCAGTACTGCACCCAATATTTGGGATTCTGTGAATCCAATACTTCAATGACATCTCTCACATCTTTCCAGCCTTGTCTTTTGCTGAGAAGCTTCTGATGAAGCGTATGTTCTACCCATGCATTTCTGCATCAGCAATGACTGCTTTATTCATTTCCTCCCAATAATAATGTATGATAGAGAAGGATGCCTGTTGGGTCTCTGCATGGAAGATTTACAGCTCTTGACTTTATTCTTCATGCAGGGGGCTCATCCACAAAGGTGATGGGTTTTTTTTCTTTTTTTCCCAAGCTAATGAATTTTTATTCTAAATTTCAAAAGAAAAATAAATAGATTCTGATTCTAACTCAGGAAAAGCAACAATAACATATGGCTCAACATATGTGTTTTGGCACTTTTTACCTGAATGGCACCATGATGTGCACTGGTATTCCTCAACCTGTTCACTTCTACTTTACAATTTATATCATGTCTGACCAGAGACATTGTCTCAGATTGATGGTAACTTTTGGTACAAAGCCTTTAATGGGAGACTTGCAAAGAATATAGTCAAACCAAGCAAGGAATGCTTAGCATTAAAAGAGAACATTTACACAAGAAGACAATATGCTAAGATGCAGTTTATTTTCTCTTGCCAATCAGCTACAGAAATAAAACCTATGGACTTTGTTTGAAGGGATCTGGTAAGATGAAAATTTAATTAACTTTTGGTAATTTAGGAAGATATAAAAATGCCGCATCAACTTAAGAAGTATCTCTTTTCTTCTCTTTTTTGTCCTATAGTGCAGAGACTCACCATTCAGTACTTCTTCTCATCCCACCCACTCCTGACTCCCAATGAGACTGTAGTAGACGTAGGGAGTGAGAAATGATCTAGCCCTCTTTACCAGGTGGGAATTTCAGTTGGGACCCCAATTCAGATGGGAGATATACAGAGAGGAATAACTGTCCCATAAATTTCATCTAATATCATTTCTTTCAAAATAAGCAATTTTGACATTTTTGTTATATTAAATTCACTGAATAGATGTTTTCCTCATCTTGGAGATAAGACTGAAAAGATTGAGAGAAGATACAGGGAGATAAAGAGGCAGTTAAGTGAACAACAGGCTAAAATTGAAGCAAAAGGAAAACTAATGGCAACTCTAACTAAAATAACTAAAGAGTAACTGAAGACCTGGTGTCCTGCCAAAAAGCCTTGGACCACATCCAAGGTCAAGAAAGTAGGGAAAAATGTTCACTCTATTATCAACAGCATAAAGAGGCTTAAATAGAAACTATTACAAATGTTTTTGACCTGTTCCAGACAGATTGTACTGAATCTATAGAAGCTGCCTATCATGGGCCATCTAGATTCAGGTCTTTACACTCTATTGATCCTTTTTCTCTGAGTCTCTTCAGAGAGATGATTGGTACAACATAATACAAGCAGCCAGAACAACAAAACATTTGGAATGTGAGGGGAAAAAATTATGCCATTACTCTTTCAAAGTAGTACAGAAGCACAAATAATTCCACCAAACGTATCTCATGACTAGAAAACAAAGGCTAAAGATTTATTATGAGACATCAAGTAACCTTTTTACTCCACACAGACAGATTTTCTCCATGATGAACTTGTCAGGTGCAAATAACTAGAAATGAAAGTTTAATTTAAAGCACTTCAAGTTTATTATACAGTATCTACACACAAGAATCTAATCCACTAATGGTCAAGACTAGATAAGAGTCAATGGAATTCAAGGGAAGCTGGACTTAGGTCTCTTGTGGGAGCAAGCAATTCCAAGCTGATGATGCTTTTGACCTCACCCTCAGGCACAGCCTGGTCATCTGCTACAGATCCACCCCTAACCTGGTTTTCAGATCTTCCAATGGTGCGCATTACCACTGTAACTGAGTTCATATACGATGCTGTTCATCATCCTCTTCTTTTCTTTCACCCTTCCACCCTTGGAGACTTTTCCAGAGAGCTAGGTCTTCACTTAATATGTCCAGAGTAGGATAATTTGAACCCGATCATTTGTGCCTTAAATGAGAACTCTCGGTTGATTTGTTTGTTGACCCATCAGTTTGTTTTCTATCTATCCATAGTTGTGTCAGGAAAGTCAGCACCAATGTTTAAAGATATCAATACTCTTCCTATTTTGCTTCTTCAGAGTCCAACTTTTGCTTTCATAAAGTGCCACAGGCAATGGCATAAGTTGCACGATTCTAATTTCGTACGTATAGCTACATCACAAGGTCCTTCCAAGGCCTTCATGACTGCTCTACCAAGTGCGAGTCTGTGATGTATTTCTTGACTGTTTGTTTCTTTACTGCTGATGGTTGATTCTAAAAAACAAAATATATCTTTTCATATCAGTTATGTTTTTATTGCCAATTCTGGTTGTTCTATCTGTTTTCATGAATGTAGAGTTGTTTAATTTTAATTCCATTTTTCACCTTGTTCCTTAACTTTTATTACTAAAGCTTGCAGATTCTTTGTATTTGGGACTATCAGGATAGTAAGAATAGAATAAAATAGAGTAGAGTAGAGTAGAGTAGAGCAGAGCAGAGCAGAGCAGAGCAGAGCAGAGCAGAGCAGAGCAGAACAGAACAGAATTTGAAAGGGACCTTGGAGGTCTTCTAGTCTAGCCCCCTGCTCAAGTAGGAGAACCTATACTATTTCAGACAAGTGACTGTCTAGTCTCTTCTTAAAAACTTAAAAACCAGTAATGGAGCACCCCGATTTCTTAAGGCAAGCTGTTCCACTGGTAAATTGTCCTCAATTAAGTTTCTCCTTAATTCCAGGTTGCTTTTCTTTTTGGTTAGTTTCCAATCATTGTTTCTTGTCCTGCCTTCTGGTGCTTATTATTGATGTTTCTTCCTCCCATTTTAAAACTACGCTCATCTTCTTCCACTCCAGCTTTCCTTAATATATGTTCAGCATACAGGTTGAGCATATAAACTGAAGTATAATTTCATTTTATATCCAACAATAAATGGCTTATCCTTGAAAATCAGTACAAGGAAATTCAGTTATCTTAAGTGAATTTCTGAAGACAATGTGTCCTAATGGAGATATTCCATATCAGTCCACTCAGAAATGTTATTCCACTTTGGAGAATCATAGGCTTTACAATTATAAATAAAGTCTTTTCATTATTATCTCTTTATTTTTCTCCTATTTGCAGCCTCAGGGTTGGCGAGTAGGGAAGAATATTCCTACCCTGGGAGTTCTAATATACATTCTCTTTTTTTTCTTTTCATTATTTCTGTTTTTCCCCCATTTTTATAATATTTACATTTAATGTTTTAAAACAATATATTAATTAAATATGTTTCCATTCTTTTTTCTTTCATACATTTTGGGTTGTAATTCCATGATTTCTAGGGATTACTTATTTCCAAAATTCTTTAGCAATACCTTTTTGTAAAATGTTTAAGGGGGCTCAATTTACTGAATTTATGGGTAATTAGTAATTTCCCCATGTTTATTTATGTGTAACAAATGGCTGCGCTGACATTAAGCATGTATTGACCAAGGATTTGAATGCATATGTATTTTTATAAACAGGTACCATGCTGATAGATGAAAACCTGAATGATTTGTAATGAATGTTGTACTGTATGTTCCAAAAAGGAATATGAATCTGAAAATCAAAGTGGAGGGTGATTGTGTTTGATAGGAAATATGGAGCAAACAATTGCAAGTTGAACATAAATGGCAAAACAAATCTAAAGTAAGTAGATGGATTTGTGCACTTTGGTAAACTTATTAAAACTGATCAAATATATGGTCAAATTTTAGAAGTACTGTACAAATGCCCCTAGAAAGGAAACAGACAGTATGCAAATTTTTGCAAGGTATGAATATTTCTCAAAAGAAAAGAAAAAGTGGCTGTGTATAAGAGCATGCTTCTGCCTTCTTCATTATATGGAAATAAGACTTAGATGTTCAGAAGCTACATAAACATAAGTTGGCTACAGCAAAAATGGAATACTTAAGAAGTGTATGTGGTAGCAGAAGAAAAGATTCATGTTTAATACATATGGATTAAATACAAATATGTAACTAGTATAAAAGAATTTTGTTAAGGTGGTTTAGTCATACAGAGAATAGGAATGAGGTTGGAATTGCAAAACAAAAGGAAGAATGAATGGGTCAAGAACAGGAAGACTGAGAACATCATGGTGCGACAGGCTTGAAGAAATCCCCAAAACAGTGAGGTGAGAAATTCAAGGAGTAAATGGCAATGAATAAAGCAGAGTATGAATCTGATATAAGAATAATAATTTGCAAGAGCAGAAATGTACAGAGACATCTGGTAATAATGTTGGTGTAAACTAGATTTCGGTATGTTCCTTTAAAAAAAAAAGCCTTATTTTCTTTGGCTTATTACTTCTTAGCGCTTTCCTGTATTTTGCATAATGTTGCTTACCCCAAAATGGAACAGCGTGATTTGTACATATGTAGCAATAAAGCCCAGAAAAATTGCATCTATCTGTCAAACCTTTTTGAAGTCCTTTGGTATAGCAATGAAGATTTTTAGAAGATACTATATAGGAGAGGAATTAACCAGGAGTTCTGATTCCAGCTGGGTTTTGAAGCTTCTTAAGGCCAGTCTGAAGAAATAAGAATGCCAAAGCATTTGTGTGGACTTTTTATTAGGAATCAAAATATCAAGTTTGAGTGCAAAGAAATTCAGATCTCCAGAGTAGCTTTGCAGCACAACCTGGCAGCATTCCTGCTACCCAAGCAAGCCAGATGACATTTCACTGGCTAAGGATATAAAAGCTACTTAATGAAAGCTGAGAATGTTTTGATTAAGAGGCTTTGTTTTGATTAAAAAAAAAAGAATCAGGTATCAAAGACTATTTTTCACTTGGGGAAACTGCAGAGCTAGGTGAGTAATGGGACTTCTGCAAAAAAGATATTTCAATCAGAAGGTCCATAGATAAGAATCTGCCTGTGAGCTTCTGTCTTCAGGGGAAGACTGTTATAATATTTAATAAACTATTTGGGTGTTGCCCAATTACTCAGAAGAAAAGGACAAATTAACTTGTTTGGTCTTTATACTCAAGAGTTGGAAAAATAGTAGTTTATCAAGGAGTTTTATAAGAAGAATTACACTCTAGGCTCAGTATTTATTGAGGTATACAGGTAATAGCAATAGCAATAGCACTTAGACTTATATACCGCTTCACAGTGCTTTACATCCCTCTCTAAGCGGTTTACAGAGTCAGCTTATTGCCCCCAACAATCTAGGTCTTCATTTTACTGACCTCGGAAGGATGAAAGGCTGAATCATCCTTGAGCTGGTGAGAATCGAACTGCTGGCAGTCAACAGAATTAGCCTGCAATACTGCATTCTAACCACTGCTCCACCATGGCTCTAATCCTTGACCTACGATTGTAATGAAGCTTGTCCATCAATTCATAAGTCATGATAGTTATAAAACAGGTCACCTACATGACCAACCTGATTTTATTACCTTTTTTTGCAGCAGTCATTAAATTAACATGGAGGCTATTAAGTGGATCCATTGTTCACTATAAGCATTTCCCCCCCAAAAGTGCAAGTAAATGTCATTTTTTGGCAAATGTGGTTAAATGACCACAGGAAGCTACTAAGAGCCATTATTGCAGGCCAGCTGCTGAGCACTCAAAATGCAGTGGTATGATCATGGGGAGGGGGGGATCATTGAAACTTTGGAACTGGGTTGTAAGTACCACCAGGGAAATAGTCCATTGTAACTTCAAATTATCACTAAGTAACTGGTTGTAAGTTGAAGACTAGCTGTAGGTCTGAGGCTGATTTCATTTACAATTGGCTTCCAGAATTTAGTCTTGTTGACTGGTCAAAAAAGGATTTGCACTAGTCAACAAGATTGTTGGCTGAACAGTTTATTGATTGAAGCTACTTCATATATTCAAATGAGTTTGAATTTTACTGCATCCTAAGACTCACCTGGCATCCTAAACAATCTTCAGCCTTTATATCCTCAGCCAATGAAATGTGAGTCTGGCTTGCTTGGGCAGCAGACATTTGATCCATGCTGATGATTATATTATCAGGAGAACAAAATGGCTAGTGAGGAAATGCTCCTAAACTGAAAATGAATGGGGCGGAGGTTAATGAAGATTATGGTATAATTATGGTATAATTCCTTTTACTTCATTTTTGAAAAAAAATATTTTATATAAATGCATACTTCATGCTCCACTTTCAGAAGTACTGTCTACCCCCCAGTCACTGTTCTCTGTAATGATGTACCCCCACCAACCGTGTACTCTTGACAAAGTTATAAATACATTTCAATTTAATCACAACTCAGAATACTGCAATACTCCATACATTCCTCTGATAACCAATTGATTCAATCAGAAAATTCACTTCAATACTAAAGCAGCAATCTTGCCATTTAAAAAAAGGCACAGAAATTCCCAGTATGATAGGAAAACCAGACCTATTTCTCTGATCAGGAGATGAAGCAAAGCTTTCCAGATACCGAACAAGCATGACCAATTATATTAAACACGCTATCAGCTGAGATGATAGATCTGTTAATTGTGCATTGTTCCACATTCTTTTTAATATGCAAGTTGTATGCTTCTTATTTATGAAAACAAAATCAAAGAAAAAAAGTTTCTATTTAAAACAATTTCAAACCAAAGAATGTATATGTATGTATGTGTGTGTGTGTGTGCTTCTATGTGTGTGTATGACACACACACACACATTATATATATATTATATACACAATTATTCTGCTTATAATAGGGTACAAAACTGTAAATTGATGCAGAGTACTGACAATATTTTTTCTTAAGTGCCTTTATTTAAAGGAGAAAAAAAATCCAATTTATTAGTCATGGAAACCTACCAAAACATTATTAATTGCTCCTACAATTTGTTATTAAATGTATAGAAATGACTTAACTCCAGGCATATAGGCCTTCATTTGACACAAAAGCTAAGACAAAAGCAAATCTTAAGTAAACAATCTCATTCTCACAGAATTACTTGAGTTGTATTATTAAAGCAATCGAAGATGCATAATAACTCTGAGACAAATGATCGATATAGAGGAGCAATCAGACTTGGGGGCAATTCCATATGGGGAAAAATGATCAATACCAGCACCACTCAGAGGCCCAACATAATTATAAGGTAATAGGGATTCTACTATAGAAAAGCAAAGAATACAGTTTAGTTACCTTGGCTTTCCATTTGTTTCACCTTTTGGTGTGTCTTTCACCTTTTGTGAAAGACCGAAAGGACCTCCAAGCTTGGCTTTTATCCATAAAGAATACACTTTCTTTAACATTAAAAGATGCTTTGAAAAGAAAGGGAAGCTCAAAATGTAATTGCTACTTTTTCTACTCCCTGGAATTTGAGTTTGACCAAACATAAGCAGGTATTGGTATTGCGGCTGAAACACCTTCAACTGATAGCCGTTTCCTTCTCCAAGTTCCAATTTGATTGCAAATTTTCAAAATGAAAATACAGGCATTTAAACTGTACATAGAGTGCACAGAGTGACATCATTCCAAACGAAGAGGCCAACCAATTAAAGTTTTGCAATGAGTATTTTTCTCTACTTCAAAAGGTTGTTATGAGATTTTTTTTTGTTCTATCAGAGGCCATTTAAGAAACATGCAGTGGAAAAAAAATCCATCTGCAGCTATTATTTATATTAATATTACCATTCTAAATGCCAAATGCTCTCCACATATAGCTTTATTCTTTTAGATAATCAGCCCATAACCTCACAGTGGGCCTTCATTATCAGCTTTTCTGCAACCTGGGTCTTTGCCTAGAACTGAAATAAAAAGAATATATTCAAAACTTTGAACAAAAGATAGAGATTAATTCCTTTGGTATACCTTCTGCCTCAGAAACCAAAATGAGAAAATATGTGGATTCATGTCTAGCGAGAGAATTTTACTCTAACATTTTCTGTTTAAAATAATTAGTTTTATAACAGTTAATAAGCATTGCTTCCTTTTTCTTTAAATAGCACTGTATAAACATTTCCACGCTAATCCCCATATTCTTTTTTTATCACTAGACTCTATTTTTCATATTGCAATATTTTTTAACATAACTCACTACAAAGTTTCCAAATTAGGTTTATATATTAACGGAGAAGCAATATATTCCAAGGCAGAATAGTAACGGGTTAATGACTGCTATCAACCAGGTACTGCAATGTTCACTACCCTGACTTTTTTGTCTTTCTTATCAACGATTATTAAATCTGAGGAGTTTTGTGGCAGGTGTTTGTCTGTTTGAATTCCAGAGTCCCAGAGTACTTGAGAGTCCATTTTCTATTACTTTGTCTATTTTGTGGTCCCATAAGTTCTTGCTTGCAGGCTAATGGTATTTCTTGCTGATATATTTCAGTGCACCTTTGTTGCTACTTTGTCATGTGTTGTTTGTAATCAGTCTGTATAATCTTCTTGAAGCAGCTAGCTAGGTGGTCCACTGTTTCTTCAGCTTTTTTGCAGAGGTGGCATTTGCTGTCTGTTGCTGTCTTTTCAATTTTGGCTTTATATATATTTGTTCTTTAGGCTTAGGTTTTTGTAGCCAGAATTACCCCTTCTATCCCTTCAATTTTCTTGCTCTTAACCATTGCTAGTTCTTCTTATCTCTTTGGCTGCTAGTTTTTTTGTGTACTGGTCAGTGGTGGGTTGCCCCCAGTTCGCACCGGTTCTATAGAACTGGTAGTAAAACTGGCAAGTGGCCCCGCCCACTGACCTGACATCATGAAAATGCTTCTGTGCATGCGCAGTTGCGCAGAAGAGAGCACGCATGCGTGAGCGAAGCAAGCACGCATACGCAGCCCCATTGCAAACCGATAGTAAAGGTAAGTAGAACCCAGTAACTGCAGCTATGCTCTACATTAGTTGGTTGGTTTTTTGTATGTTCCTAAAGTTAGATTTTGCAGGACTGGTGTTAGCATTGCTCACAAGGCAAGTGAAAGACCAGACATTAGATATTAGAAAGACACATTCTGTCTATCACATACTGATAGTGATCAGTATTTGTTGTTCAAGTGAACAATAAATATAGTCAATGACTTTTGAAAGCAAAGAAGTATGCAATGTCAAATGTTTTAAAACATGCACTGGTGAGAACCTAGACAGCATGAAATGGACAGATGAATTTTAACCCCCTCACTCTTTAAGACAAATGTTTCCAATTATTTTACAACAGACAACCATCAGGATATCACTGTCAGTGAACTCTCTGGAGTGGTGGGTCACTGGCACATACCTAAGGATTTTTATGTTGACACTCCTGGACTTTATAGATGAAGTTTGTGAACAAATATAAATCTGGAAGACTGGTAATGCAGAATGAATGTCAAAGACTAGAGAAGTCCATTCCTTTATGATAGTTTCTTGATCAGTGCCTTGATTTCATAGTTGACTGAAAATGTCTATCTCAAACACTCAAACAATGTGAGCTTTAGCCCGCAGGTCTCAAAACCAATCACACTGCTGTTGTATAATTACTTTTGTAGCATATAAAACCAGGAGACTGTGCCCGTCCTTCATGCTCAAAATAAAACTGGGAAGAGCTGGAATCTCCTGGCAGAAGAAGGCCTCAAGAGGTAAAGTGATACTTGTTGCTTCAGATTTTAAAATAAAGAGTGTCTTGCTGAAAGTAACACAATTAACAAAAACGCATAAACAGAACCCAAGGGACAGCAGTATGCAGAAGCTCTAAATTGTCAACTTTCTTGATTAGGTTTCAATGGGGCCAGGAGTAGAACAATGTCATATATTAGTTCAAGACAAATTATAGGAATGAGAGAGACAGGAAAGATAATATATCTGATCAAAAAGAGCTAAGTTAATTGTTGCTGTGTATTTCTAGATTTTAAGACAGTTCTGTTGTTAGTGTTGTAGAAATTCTCTGTCCGTGTTTCTCCAAAATCTCATGCATATCACATTTAGTGCAATTAAGAGATTTGCCTATCCTTAAGAACTTAAGAAGAGTTTGATTTTCTGGGATCATATAAAAGCATAGGTAGAGGAATAAGTATATCTACCTATGAGTTGTGCAACTGTATAAAAGGGGTGAGTCATCGGGATGTAGAGGATATATAAATATGAATAAACATGTCTTTAGATGTGTATACATGAATGGATTTGATGAAGTGTTATTTCAATTTTTTTCCTTCCGTACTAATTCCTAATTCTTGGAGACTGCCTGGACAAGTCTCTGCAGTTTTCTTGGCAAGGTTTTTCAAAAGTACCTCCTTCCTACAGCTGAGAGGAAATGACTGACCAAGGTCACCCAGCCGGTTTTGTGCCTAATGTGGGACTAGAACTCATGGTCTCCTGATGTCTAGCCTGATACCATAACCGCAATACCAAACTACTTCCCATATTCCTGGTGTATTGAGAGTGTAAATATTACATACAGAAATCTAGCAAGGTGACCCAATGAATGGTCTTTGTGAAAAGTTATATGCATGTGTTTGTGTATGGTAGAGTATTGTGGAAAAGAAGTTGCAAAACTATATATCTGTATAAATGCATAAGTAGACGTTTTATACATGAGAGTAAATCACATAGGGAAGCAGTTTTGCATGTATAGGCAGACAAAGCCTCCAAAGGTGTACTTGACAACTGATAGTTATATGAGATCCCAAAGTAGTCTACTTATACTTAGATGTTATTTCTAGGTTATACCTGATCCACTCATTTATCGATGATATCAAGAGGAAACCATTATATCTACATAACAGTGTCATACAACAATCAGATGCAACTGATATAATAATGCTTCTTTCTCACTTGTTTTATCAGAATTGTTTACTTGGTAACCTGCATCTTCTCCTAATTAAAGCTTCAAACTATAGTCAAGGAGTTGAGAAATATATCCTCTTTCAGCCAAAAATAATAATAGATGATGGTGACAATGGAGGCAGTTTACCACAAAAACAAACAAAAAAACCATTAAGAAGAATTCATCACAGTCAATTTTTTTTCCTTTTAATGACCCTATAACCCCTTACATCGGGGGTGGAGTCGGGGCAACTGAATGGCACTTAGTGTTTACTGGCCAGATGCTCTTCCTGTTGCCAATGCAGAGTTCACAGCAGATATATACTCATTGTGCCCCGAAAGAGAAATATCTGCCACTATCTAGGACAGTAATGGCTAACCTTTTTGCCATCACGTGCCAAAAGTGGGGGAAGTGGGGAGGGGGTCACTCACGCACGTGCCACACCCATAATTCTATGCTCCCCCCACTTTTGGCATGTGATGGCAAGGTAGGCCCATTTTTCACTCTCCCCAGGCTCCAGAGCCTTTCTAGGAGGCTGGAGAGGGCAAAAATGGCCTTCCCCACTCCCTCAGAGGCCCTCCAGAGGCCGGAAACAGCCTTTTTCCTGATTTCTGGTGGGCCCAAAAGGCCCGAAAATCAGCTGGCCAACGTGTGTATGCATGCCAGAGCTGAGCTCACATGCCCACTGATATGGCTCAGCATGCCACCTGTGGCACGCGTGCCATAGGTTCGCCATCACGGATCTAGGATCAAACTCACAGCTTCCTGATTATGAGGCGAGAGTATCACCTCTAGGCCACTGCACCACTCAAGAATTCATCACAGTCATATTTAGATGCAATTCTTTATGCAATATCATTTTGCCTTCTTGTTCTCATTCATAAGAAGTATACAACCTTTTGGTGCAACAATGGCTAACAGTAACTCCAAAGTGCATTCAATTAAAAATACCCAGTCATTTCAGAATTCTGCTTTCCAATGGAAGCAATGATAGGACTTGGCTAAAATGCTGCTCTATGATTTCTATGAGAAGGCCGGTGCTTCTAGGATAATAGGCCCACCCACCAGTGCTGAAGAATGAATTAGAAACTTGAGTATACATAAAGTATCATTTTTCATGTCTGTGAGGAGAGTAAGATTGGTGGGGAAAATGTAGGGACTTTTCATCAATGGCGTCATATCTTTAGAGAACATTACTAATTAAGTTACATAAAGTCCCGTCTCTAGGAATGTCCCAAAATATTATTAATAGCTTTCTTTTAAGCAATATTCTTTAGATCTACTGCAGCTTCTAGCTTTTAATATTTAATATTTCAGGACAGTAAATATTTATTACCCTTGGTTTAGTCAATTTTATCTCTATGATCATCCCTCATGGGGTTTGTCCCATAAACAGGATTCTAAGAATGTTCAGCCAAGCACAAGCCACTTTCCAGAAACATATATCTGATCTCACTGTGAAAGGGAATATCATGTGGCAATGTTCCATGGGATGTGAAAGAAAAACAAGTTAAAGTTAATCTGAGAGCAACCAAACTAACCATAAATATGAACATCATCAATTTTGGAAAGTACTACATTTTTTCTGCAGAGATTAAAATGTCATTATTCCAGGTCTGAAACAGAGACCTGGAATAATAGTCCTGGTTGTTGCTCCTGAAACAGAGAACTTTTTAATATATTGAACTAATTCCTATCCCACTTAAGACATAGTGAGTGGAGTGGGAAAACATAAATCCAGAGCTATGATCACAAGCTATTACAGACATCACCCATTTTAGGGATTTTGTTAAGACCAACTTCCTATACATTAAGGATTGATAGGAAAAACTGAGCTGTTAAAGAATGGCAACATAGCTCTTGGATGTCCCATTGTCATAGTATTATGAGACTTGTCTAGGGCTTTCTGTTAGCAAAAGAGGATTGTAACAGCACAGGTAGTAACATCTGGCATTTACTAAAGCCAGTTATAGAGCAACTAATAATGCATTCAGATCAGGCTTTTCCTCATTATGTCAAATAACCTTCAGATCACTATGGTTGGTGGTTTTTTTTAAATCTTCCTTTTGTGCAAAGTCCCTCAGCTCATGCCTTCCAGCCTTGTTTTGGCACCTTTACTGTATGCGTTTAGAAATCTCTAACTACCTTGTTTTATGTATACTCTAGCTTATATTCAATAAAACTATTGAGAAGCAAAATTAAAATCATGGTAAGAATAACAACGCGGATTATATTGATCAAATGTGGAATGGCTTCAGCCACAGACCCTTGAGAGAATTTCCTCTCTGATCCACAAATTGTAGGATATTCCTGGAATTCTAAAGGGTTTGGATCTAATTAATTTTATTCTTCAATGATTGTCCTCTTTTACCAACAGGGCAGTATTCTCTGGCATATTTGCCCACTTGTATAACACCTCAAGAGAGGACAAATCATACTAAACCTTATACAATAATGTTGGTAAAATCTCTTGGGTGCCTAGAAAAGACTGAGACAGCTGGGATTATAGAGTAAAACAGGGAGAACAATAGATAAACACTGTCAGCTGGGAATTCTTGGCTTGGTTTGCAGAAAACAGCAGCTTGTAACAAAACATGAGAGGCAGAAGTTCAAAATCTTCTGACACAACCATGCAATCAGAGAAAGACTTGCTAGACTGCCTAAAATTTCATTTATGAAACTACAGTCTGCAGTGAGATTACTTAGAGTTTGTTCAAGAGAAAAGATCAAGACAGACGGTAGCAAGCAGCAGCCACACACTAAGGGGAAACCAGTTGTAATGACTTAGAAATGATTACAGTTCCATTTCCTGTCAGCCATCACCAAGGGACAGCTGGAAATGATCATCATGCTCTCCAACTAAAGCAAAGTACTTGGAAATGAGCCCCACTGAACTCAATAGAACATATTCTAAGTTACTATACTTAAGATTTGAGGGGTTGGTTATTTTGGTCATGTTTAGATATGTGAGCACCTAAACACATCTTTAGCTATATGTTCTTTAGATATCAACCAATGGGCAGCGTAGACATATTTTACCAATGGACCAGGAGCTCCTCGTTTAGCAATTATAACCAGGATAAGAATTTAATCACTAAGTGAAGCAACTGCTAACTGAAACTACAACTATGCTCGTAAATCTTACTTGAGCTTTCATTTGCCTTACGGACCTGCAAAGGTCATAACTGAGAAGATTGTTGCAAAATTACTTTTTCTTCACCAATGTATCTGCAAACGGTCCCTGTAAAAAGCGCTAAACAAAGTAGCTGCTCCCTCTGTCCCCACTCCAATTACAGCACTCTGGAATGAAGTAAAAATAGTTCATAGTCTTATCAAGATGAACACTTTCTTTCAACCATTCAGCTTATGGCTATATCCTGTTA
The DNA here is from genome assembly GCA_012654045.1 of Ptyas mucosa. Taxonomy (NCBI): domain Eukaryota; kingdom Metazoa; phylum Chordata; class Lepidosauria; order Squamata; family Colubridae; genus Ptyas; species Ptyas mucosa. Next base: position 38,636,383 of record WNWU01000005.1, read on the forward strand.
TGTAGTACCCATTATTATATAGATACTCTGAAAAGAAAATAAAGCACAATTGTTCTCCTGGGCTTTTTTTATTGTTAATCACATCATTTTATGATTCTGAAAAAAAACTTCAATGATAGAACAGAGGCCATGTTGAACTTAAAATAAAAATAAAAAGGGGAAATCTATGTATAATAAATGTGAAAGCACAGATAATTACAACTGAATACACAAGATACTTTACTGTGAATTTAAGTAAGAGAACAAAAGGAAATATACTGTGATCTGAGAAACACCCATAAACCTACTCATCTGTCTTCCAAGACAGTGCAAAACTTAATGGAAAGCACAGATTCGAATCTTTAGGAAAAGCTAATTTTTCTCTTTGGTGTAATCCATCCAGTATTGCATCAAAAAGTTTTGTCTGATATATACAAAGCACAACATACAGAGTGCTATTTAACTGGCACTCAGTGAAATGAGAAGGATGCAATAGACATGTAAGCTCTTTTTCTCCTAAATGAATAGCATTCCAATCGCTCAGTGTAGTGAAAATCACATGCATAACATTTGTTAAATTGTTCCATTGCCTATAAGAACCTTGAAGGAAAATTTACCTGTCCTTTAAAGGAAATTTTAAAAAAACTCAGTTTGAATAGATCTTGCTGCTTCAATTCTTAGGCTCATTTTAGGTACAGCAATACAACGAACCCACTAATCTCCCAAGAAATCATGCTCCATTAGCGATGATTTCCCACCCCCCAAAAAAGACATTGAAAGCAATTCACCAACTAGCAGGGCATAAATTCCAGGACGATTAATATACACAATTTTTATTTATATTACTGGCACTCATGCATGAACCCAAACGAGCCCAGTTTGAGCTCTGGATTGAAAGAGGACTGACAGTTTGAATAGTTCCAAAAAGCAAAAAGAAAATGCTTGCACATTGCAAAGCAGAACTGTATTATAAAACTGTCATATTTTCATTACTGTCCTTCCTCTGACTGACCCATCACTTTTTTTTCACACAGAGTAAAGTGGAAGCAATTAGATTTTAACGTCACCTCTTTGCCAATAAATTCTCCATGGTTCCACTCATTGCCTTGTCTGCTTACTCCAAATATAGTTACCTTTCCAGTGCCTGCTAGTCAAAACCCACTTAGACAAGAATCAAACTGAGCTACCCGCCTTGTGAATACAAACAAGCACATCTTGGCATGTATTCCATCATCTAAGAGAGGCCTTTTCTCTCTCTCTCTCTCTCTCTCTCTCTTTTTTTTCGGAGCCCTTCTGTTAATGCTCTTTGCTGTATTTCAGGAGGATGTCCCCAAATCACAAGTACTTCAAAATTGGCCTCTTATGCAATATTTCCCTAAATTATTTCTCTACGAGTCTTGCTTACACAAAACACATACAACCTTACCAGGACTGAAAAGTTTCCTACACTAGTCAGGTTTAGTCTGAAAAATCCTGGAAAGTTCACTAAATATGATAGCAGAAAACAAAACAATGTGAGAAATCAATACAGATTGTGAAGACCAAATAAACCAAAAGCTCTGGATCGAAATCTAATTGCAGCTAAACTTATATATAGGGTTATTTTTATTGCCATAAGATACCTACATTCAGAAACTAAAAACGAATACAGGCAAGGTCTGAAAGAGAGTTAAATTTATTTAGCTTATAAATTAAATCTGCAGAGGTGAGTTGACTCTGTAGGATATTAACTCTTTAAGGACATGTAGCAATACCATTTTGACTTATCCAATAGTGGCAAATATCTGTAGCTCGGGTGCAGGGTGAGGATAAGGGTTTGTTCTCCGAGCGTGAATATACTTATTATAGACTTATATACTGCTTCCCTCTCTAGATGGTTTACAGAGTCAGTTTATTGCCCCCAACAATCTGGGTTCGCATTTTACTGACCTCGGAAGGATGGAAGGCTGAGTCAATCTTGAACCAGTCAGAATCGAACTCCTGGAGTGAGAAGGAGTTATCCTGCAGTACTGCATTCTAACCACTGTGCCACCACTGCTGTGTGGAAGGAATTTACATCACTCCTTCACATGTTGGGCCACTAGACTCATGACATTGATGGCATCTTTCAACCTGTTATTCAGGGGTGAAATCCAGCAGGTTCTGACAGGCTCTGGAGAACCGGTAGCGGAAATTTTGAGTAGTTCGGAGAACCGGCAAATACCACCTCTGGCTGGTCCCAGAGTGGGGTGGGAATGAGGATTTTGCAGTATCCTTTCCCTGCCACACCCACCAAGCCACACCCACCCACACCTACAGAACCGGTAATTAAAAAAATTGAATTTCACCACTGCTGTTATTCATATATAAACACACCCTTCATTATTTTATAATCAGTTTAGAACTTATATTTGATTTTTTTAAAAAAAAAATTAGAATCTTTGAGTCTGTCTTGACCACGGCAATTTAATGGACAAACCCACATGGTTTTCTTGGCGCATTTTCAGAAGGGGTTTGCCGCTGCCTTCTTCCTAGGGCTGAGAGAGAAAGACTGGCCTAAAGTCACACAGCTTAGGCAAAGTGCGTAAGCAGGGTTAGAATTCAGATTTCCCAGTTCCCAGTTCAGGGCTTTATGCCAAATTAGGTGTTACAAATTTGAAACATTCTTAAATCCCAATGAAAACTTTTCCATACACTTTATTTGGGGTAATTTATAGTTAAACTTCAATATTATGGTTAAGTTCAAGAGAAGTATTTGTCAAAATCAAGTATCTTTATATAATACACATAAACTTTATATGACCCCAGTTCAAAAGGAGAAAAAAATTATTTATCTTATTTTTAATTTTATATTTCATTGTTTGTGTGTCTGTATTTCTATCACATCTTGTGCTAGAAAGCTAAGAAATCCCAGAGCTGTACTTTTTCCTCATAAGGCAGCTACTACAACCATGTAAACATCTTAATTGCTTTCCTCCTTTTTTGGCACCTTTTCCAGTTCTGCAATATTTTTTTCCAGTATAGTAATTGCATCTGTCCACAACCCTCAAAATATCTTACTATAGATTTATATGGTGGCATTACAGAACCAGCTGGTTTTTTTGTATGTTTGTTTGTTTGTTTTCAATTTCCTCTGTTGATCAGAGTAAATGTATAGGCTTGGAAGAGAAGGAGAGGTAGGGAGAAGATACCAAATCCTATTCACTCTAAAGCAGGGGTGTCAACCTCAATATCATTGATGGCCGCATCAGGGTTGTGTTTGACCTCAGGGGTGGGGGCAGGGGGCGTGGTCAGGGTGGGCATGGCCAGCTTGACATCACTTGTTTTGGGGCCACCTGCGGTGGCCAAGGGCTAAGGCAGGACTTCCTTCAGACCCACCCTCCCTCTCATTTCCTTCCTTCCTTCCTTCTTTCCTTCCTTCCTTCCTTCCTTTTCTTCTTTTTCCTTCCCTCTTCATTCTCCTTTCTTCTTCCTTCCCCTCTTTCCTTCTTTTTTCTTCCTTGCTCTCTTCCCATCTTTCCTTCTTCTTTGGTTTTTCATCTTTCTTTTTCTTCTTTCCTTCTTGGATACACAAATGCAAAAGGGGAAATATTTCTCCTATTGTTTTCTTTTTAGTTTGTTTTGTTACCCCTCTGCCAGCAAAAATGGAGCCTGGGGGGGAGGGGGGCTACACAATCAACCAGATCATGGTTGTCCAAAAGGGGCTTTTCCAAAAAAAACATTTCACTTCTCATCCAAAAAGCTTCTGGGTGAGAAGTGAAATGTTTTCAGGGGGGGATAAAAAAACAAGAAAGTCCAGTTGCCTTTTGGAAAAGCACTTTTGGATCTCTCCCGTTATCTAAATAATAATGTATTGGGCCTGGAATCCCAAGTATAAGTTGATAGGATGAATTTAACTATTCAGCATGTACAAAAACTAGAGTTAACCCCAAGCTGGTTAGGGAATTCTGGGAGTTGAAGTCCACACATCTTAAAGTTGCCACATTTGAGAAATATTGTTCTAGATAGCACCCTTCTAACTGAGCAACTACCCCAACTGTAACCTGATCCATATTCCAGATTCACTGATCCAACTCCATTATCACTCTTGCAACTAAGGTACAAACTAGAATATAAATCACAGATCATAGAATCATAAGACTGGAAGGGACCTCAGAGGTCTTCTAGTCCAAGCCTCTCCTCAAGGCAGGAGTGTTATACTATCCCAGTAAAATGGTTGTCCAGTCTATTTTTGAAAATTGCCAGTGATAGAGCACCCACAACCTCAGGAGGCAAGCAATTTCATTAATTAATTGCTTGTACTATCAGAAAATTTCTCCTTACTTCTAGGTTGTATCTCTCTTGGACAAGCTTCAATCCATTACTTCTTGTCCTGCCCTCTGATCCCTAGGTAATATGTCACTCCCCTCTTTCTTTGTGAAGGCCTCATGAACTGCATTCAGCATTTTGTGCTTCAGTCTCAGTTTGTGACCTGTTAAAAAAAGGATGGCAAAATAGCTTTCCAGATGGTGAGAACTATAGTTCCCAGCATCCTTCACTGCAGGATCTGCTGATTGGTGTTGCTGAGAACTGTAGTTTGTATGGAGCATTGCCTATACCCGTGATGGCGAACCTATGGCACGGGTGCCACAGGTGGCACGCGGAGCCATATTGGTGGCACGCGAGTGTTGCCCTAGCTCAGCTCCAGCGCGCATGCGCGCCCCGGCCAGCTGATGTTCAGGCCTTCCGGTCGCACCGGAAGTCAGGAAACTGGCTGTTTCCGGCTTCCGGAAGGCCAGGGAGATAAGAAAAGCTGTTTTTGCCCTCCCCAGACTTCTAGAAAGCCTCTGGAGCCTGGGGAGGGGGGAAAACAGGCCTACTGGGCCCACCGTGCCATCATGTGCCAAAAGCAGGGGGAAGTGGGGGGGTCACGTGCGCATGTGCGGGAAGGCCAGGCGCATTGAATTATGGATGTGGGCACATGCACCTGCGACCCCCCACGCTCCCCACGCTCTTGGCACGTGATGGCAAAAAGGTTAGCCATCACTGGCCTATACCTTCTTTAACGGGAGCTTTAAACAATTTGTTCCCCATTGTATATAGTATTACTTTCCACAGAAGAATGGAATAAAGTTTATTTAATAAGAGGTTTTTGATCTGAAAATATAATTTAACTGTAATGACAGCAGGAGAGAAAAGTCTTTAATGTAAGATAATGTTAGCTCTACTATGCTATAATGGGGTTTTTTTTATCCTCAGTTAACCAATTGAACAAATCTGGAAGATATCACTGCCAACAATCTGGAAGAGACACATCAAAATAAAATAACAACCAACGTCAAACAAAATAAAATACACCAAGCTTATTATAACACAAATTTCTTGGTTAATGTTCTACATGCATATCCTTTTATCTTCTTTTTTTCATTTTCTTTACACTTCTACCTCTTCTAAAAGAAATGCCAAGAGAAAATCAACATGCCGCCAGCAGAAACTAACAGCAGTTACATATCTATAAAATCAATGTACCATTTGGAAGGCAGAGATCAGCAAAGCTAACATATGGTGCAAGAAAACTGTGGAATCTTGTCTGAATTTGTTCAGATGACAGAAACCCTTAACAATCACAAAGTTTTGTGTGTGTGTGTGTGTGTGTGTGTGTGTGTGTGTGTGACTCACTGTGACAGTTCCAAACTGCCAAGCCTAAGTGGATGACCTTATTCAGGATATGACACTCTCTCTCTTACACGGAGAGAGACAGAGCATATGAATATACAGTGAGATTTTCAGCAAAAATTTGTCTCCAATTTCATATTGCCTTTTTAACTAAATCAAATACTCTTTTCTACACTTAAAATGGACAAGTTGTTTTGTGAACAATCAGTAAAATGTCTGACATTGCATCAGATTTGAAATGGTTTCACCCAGTTGGAATTTGCTGGTATGTTTATGAGATTCTTATTGAGTGACAAGCTGCTATTTTATTTTTCCTGCTGCTCTAGGTGTCTACGGACCTGTCTCACAATAAAGCGTAGCAAGTGAGTGAGATGAAATGAAGTGGGGCAAATGAAGTTCGCTGACAACAAGCTTCTCCTTCTGGAAATAACATTTGCTGCCTGTATTGAGGAAAAGGAAAGTGGTACACTGGTACCCACTCTGGGCTTTTTAACAAGCAGGCTGATAACCAGATTCATAAAACAGAAGAACGGTAATCCACAGCAGAGTAAAAAAGCAGGCAAGGCTTGTATATAAGACTTAGCAGGGAGAGGGAACATTCAAAGTCCAAAAGCAGAGTCAAGTTTTCAACAGAAAAGAATAAAGAATGTAAGACTGACACTGAAGGGGTAGCCCTGGTCAAGTTTGCACTTCATACTGAGCTTTTGGTTAAAAATGAATTAAACAAGCCAGAATGACTGAATTTACACAACATACTAACATGAAACAAACTACTTTGGCTGTGCTAACACAACACACTAAACCAGGGGTGTCAAACTCAAGGCCTGCGGGTCAGATTCGGCCCATGGGGTGCTTAGATCCGGCCCACAGGACCGGCCTGGAGATAACAAAGGACCGGTCCACAGTGCCTCTGCTAGCAAAAATGAGGCACCTGGGGGTGGGCGTGTGTGTCCCCCCTCCACACTCCATTTTTGGGTTGGATGGCCTCCTGTAAAATCCTGCAGCAACCATAATTCCCTCACTAACTTCCTTTTTAGTTCCGTTCTCCAGTAAGCAGGGCAATAAGAGGACCATGTGACTATCAGTAAAACAAAAAGTTCAATCAGACCTTCTAACTTAGTGAGATCTTTTTCCCCTGAGAAGTTGGAAGGTCTGATTGCACTTTTTTTTTTAACTGATAGTCACATGGTCTTTTTTTGTTGCCCTGCATGCAGGAGAATGGAGCTAGAAAGCAGGTTAGTGAGGGAATTGTGGTTGCTCTGGGATGGGGTGGTAGTGAGGATTTTGCATTATGATTGCTCATAAGTAAGAAAGAACCAATAAAAGAGGAATGGAAAAATCCCTATCTGTAGACCAGCGTTTCTCAGTCTTGGCAAGTTTAAGATGGGCGAACTTCATGCTGCCTGGGGAATTCTGGGAATTGAAGTCCATGCACTTTAAAGTTGCCAAAGTTGAGAAACATGGGTCTAGGCTAGAATTTAGGATTTTCCATTTCTGTTTTATTTAGAGTTTGGTGCAATTATATAAATCAGCTGTGGTTTCCTTAACGAAAAGTGATTAAAGCAATATGACCCATTACTGGACTTTTTGTGAGAAACTGAAATTAAAAGTTGATCTGGGGCTTTGATGATTAGATATGGGATTATGGAAATAAGGTAGACAAATGTTAATCTTAGAGTAAGAGTTTGATATTTTTTTACTTATATCTGTACCAAAGAAAGTTGGAAGTCATTCTTTTTTTTCCCTTCTTTTCCTCTTTCTTTCTTATATGTTCACTTTTTCTTTCCTGAGCCTTTTCTTTTTTCAAATCTGTTTATTTGTTTATCCCTTAGCTTTGTATTTTTTTTTGAAGTATGAAGGATCAAAGATTCAGCCATTATAATTCTATATTCCTTATTTACAGAAATCATATCAAAATTTAGAATGAAATCCACTAGGAGCCATCTCATATAAGGCAGACTCTGAGTCCCTCTAACCAAAAAGTGTTTATCGATAGAAGAGAATATTTATAGACCAAAGTTAAACTGTGGGGTCCTTGGTGTTCTCTGAGCTTGATGATTTTCTTGCAGATGTTTCATTACCAAACTAGGTAACATCATCATTACTAGAAGGGAGTGGAGTTTGCTCTTATTTTCCTATACTAGTGCTTACCCTGTCAGTGTTGATCAGTTGCTTCACAAAAAGTTTTGATTGTTGCCAGGTCTCTACAGCCTCAGGCAGAGAAGGGCTATTTTGCACCTCTTCCTCAAATGTTCTTTAAAATACAGTTTCCTAGCACTCCTTTAGGAACCTCCAACATGCAAACTGTGGTTACTCATCCTAAAATGAATCCTCTTTACCTGGAGCTTCAAAATTTGCTGTTTGCTGGGAAGGTGTGTAGCTAAAAGTCTATTTGACTATTAAAATCTAGGCAAAAGTAGCCCAGACCAAAGGTTTCATAATAGAGACAATCCTCATTTAACAATTGCTTCAATTAACAACAGTTTACAATTACAACAGTGATGAAAAAATAACTCTGATAATTCTTCAAATTTACAACTTTGCAGATTAGTAAAACAAAGGAAAACTGAAGTAAGATAGTAAGCACAGTTCACTTAATGATTGCTTCAATTAATGACTAAGTGGTTGGTCCCAATTATGGCCACTAAACAAAAAACACCTGTAAAGACTTCACCTCTGCTTCTTTCTAAAAGGGTAGTAGAGAAAAACATTAATTGAATGCATATGCCATGTCCCATCTTGATAGATTATATCAGCAAGGACAAAGGGAATCTCTAGTAGATTGTAACGTTCCAAGTGTTCTTAGACTCAGGATTGAAAAATATCCATTTACAAATTCTGCCACAACTGTATTACATGATTAATTCTAAATTTATTGTAGCCTATAATCCATTATCTTTCACATTTAAAAGATGAGGAACTGAAGATAATGGAGAGAATGGGTTATCTAAGACACTCTGGAGTTAATTATCAGAGAGATATTTGAACTCTATAATTGCCCATGTCAGGGTAACTTGCTGGAAAATCCACTCTCTCCCAAACAGAAATGCAGAGGAGATGAGGAATCTGTTCTACTGGCAGACATAATTTTGCCAATGGCTAGATACTATTCCATATAATTTTGCATTTTTAAAATTAGCATAACTGATATTACTGTTATCTGCACTAAAAATATTTTTAAAATGATATTGTATCATGACTATCACTGCATTAATTCCTTTGGGTTAGTGAGATTGTTCAGTCTGATGAATATTCACTCATAATTTGAGATGAGTCTCCTGTCATACGAAGAACTTCTACATTTCCCCCTATCAGTTCTCACTCAGTTTGCTGAAATTCTTTCCAAGAAGAGTATTTCAGAAAAATTATTTTGAATAGAATGTAATGTTTTTGAAACATCTTTAGATCCAAAGTGCCCAATTACTGTCTATCTTCCATTGTAGAATTGTTCCTTCAACAGTCTATAATCTCTCTGGCTTCAGTTAAATCTCAAAGGACTCTGTATAGTAGTAAAATTCTCATCATGACCTTTTAATGGGCAAACAGTGTATCATAGGGCAACAATTTTTGAATCAAGATATCTCAAATGAGCTAACTTACAGAATGTGGACAAAGTCTGGGACCCATGACTCCCAAGGGAATGAAATTTTGGGCTGGTCAGTGCTACTGGACTGTAGGACTGCTACTGCAGTTAGGTGATCTTCATTTTCAACACGCATTAACAGCTTCCCAGCCAATTTTGCAATCCCTTCCTCACCTAATAGAACCACTTACCTGTCTATGGGATGGGATGGGATGGGATGGGAGGGGAGGGGAGGGGAGGGAAGGGAAGGGCCCCATGCATTCTTTCTGACCCAGGCCACCACCACCCTGCATGCTCCCCTGACCTGTGTTGCCCCCACGTATGCCTTCCCCAACCCAGACAGTACCTGTTATACATCCCCTGCCTGACCTTACCATCCTCCCACAACCTTCTCTGACCTGTGCAGCACTTCTTGCAACCCTTTCTGAAACTGCATTGCTCCTCCATACTTTTCCCAACCCCACAGAGCACCTCTTTTGTGAAGTCCCATGCATGCTCTTCCACATGCACTTTCCTTGACCCATGCAGCACCTCTTGGAGACCCCACACACATGCTTCTCAACCTACGCTGCCCACTGTGCAGGATCCCTGACCTGTATGGCACCTCTTGCACACTCTCAAGATCAAGCATCCCCAGGCACCCTTCCAAACTTCTTTTGGAGAAACTATTCAGCCAATTCTTCTGCCGAAAAATTGGACAGAGAGTTTTGAAAGGCCATTTGTGCCCACGTCTGTATCACAATTAGTTCTTTTCAGACTAATTATAAAATCAATTTATTATTTTTACTAGTTCTAAGAATTGATGCAAAATGTTTCAGAGTCAAACCTTTGGAACCTCTGGTTCATATCATATAAGAAATTCTTTGTCTTATCAAAAGTGTTCAGACACTGGGATGGGCAATTCTGTCCTCCATAGATGTAGACCAAACTCAGAAGAGGCTATTCTGTTTGACCTTCAGATGGACTCCCTTATTTTGACACTGTTCAAAACTGTTTTATTTCCCTGTAAAACTTCCTTTCTTTTTCCCCTGGAAACTTAATGTGATCATCATGGTGGGAACCAATCTATATGAGATAATATTGCATCAGTGCTTAACTGCAAGTACTGCTGAGACACTCATTTGCTTTCAGACAGTAGCCAGATGCTCTTTTCTCTGGAGGAAACTGACAGCTCTGATGGGTGTCAGTTAATAACTAAATAGAGAGGCTGTTGTTCTTAGGGAGAAATCACAAATGGGATACTTGCCATCTGCCCTATTTAACTCAGCAGTCATTTCATTCTACTTTTTGTTCCAAAGCCCATCCTCTTTAAACACTTCACTTCTATACATATGCAGAGTGGATGGTTGGTACTAGCTGCACATAAGTGTGTTTTTTTTAAAAATTGGAACATGAGATGTGCAGAACGCAGATGTTGTTCAGTCTACTTGTATGTTCTTTTTCCTTTTCCTTTGACACAGTGGTTGGGTTCAGATTTATTGGAGTTGTCAGAACACTACTGTGAATATTGCAGTATTTCCTGATATTCAGGTAAGTTCTGTGGAAAGGTATCCTGAAAGTCAAAAGCAGCAGGCACGGCAGTAGAGTGGAAGGACAAAAAGGAAGGAACAACGGCACAGAAGAAAATAAGAACTTTGAATAGGAGCTGTGATTTGTTATCAGACACTTTGTTCAGTTTCAGACTGGCATTACAGACTGTACTTACACTGTGGCAAGATGACTCGTTCGTAATTGGCTGACAGGCTACTAGAAATTGACAGCCCCACAGTTATTTGGAAATCAGGAGAATTTCACCCTTTGGACCTTTTAGAGATGTTTAGTGGTGGGTTTCCCTAACAGGTTACTGTGGAGAGTGTGCAAAAGTTTTCTTTCTTTTTGCTTTGTTAAAAATACTAATTAGCTGTAGTTATAACTCAGTTTGCCCAACTAATATTTTTCCCTAAAATTGTTGGAAAATTACGGTATGCAATTTCCAGTTTAAGTAGACTCCCAATCAATCCCTAACACCAGATCACAGCAAGCACACAAACCACTCAATTCAGCTAGCAAAAATACAGCTTGATGTTTGTTTATTTATTTAGTTGGCAAAGGGGGATTGAAAACAATAGAAAAGCAGGGAGATAAACAAGAAATAAAAGGGCAGATTGTTAATATCAACTATCTACAGTGTATCTATCTATATATCAAAAAGGCACAGAAGTTCCCAATATGGATACAATACAGTGTGTGATTAGCATTAGCCCCAATGAGACTAGTCTTTGGTCATTCAGACTTATTTAATTTATTCTTTTATTACTTTTAAAAGAGGGGCAAGTGGGGCTGTGAGCGCCGCCCCTCGCCACTTGCATGAGTCGGGCTGCGCCAGTCATGGGTTGCTCCCTGTTCTGTCCAGTTCCATAGAACTGGTAATAAAACCGGCGGGAGGCTCCACCGACCCGGCACGACATCATCATTGGTGAGCTGCGCATGCGCAAACCAGTAGTAAAGGTAAGTGGAACCCACCCCTGGGCTGTGCATACATGTGCGCAAGCTGGCAAGCCGCTCAGGCAGCCCAATTGAAAATAGGCCACAGCCCAAGGTTGGAGACCCCAGCTGTAAAGCACTAAGTCTAAGTGCTATTGCTATATGTTTCTAATATATTTATATACATGTCACATTTTTAACCTACTGTATTTTGTATAAATGAGTCCCATATTTCATACTTATCCATACAAAGTCTATGTCTATAGGAAATCCACTGAAAGGCAGCAAGTACAATCAGGTCTTCAATCCATTGAGTGAAAGGAGCCATAAATTAATCTTTTCAATGCTGCAATATCAGTCTTTTGACCATAGTAAGAACACGGAAAATCCATTTATGCTGTCCAGTTGTCAAATTTCAAGCACTAAGTATGTAGGTCAAAATAATGTTATCATCTGAAAAATTCCAGGTTTAACTCTTCTATGCACAAAGCAGTAGCAGAATAGAGATGAAAACCGGGGCCTCTTTTCAGGCTACATTAAAGAAACAATTTGATGGCTGGGAATAATATTTAACAGTATACATATGTGTGCATTGAAAACAATAAGGGAAATGATACACAGAGAGAGAGAGAGAGACATCAACAGCAACCTCAGATCTACATGTAACTTAGCCTGCAGTTTTAGGGAGAAGGCATCAAGTCTAAATTATTGTTTTTCCCATGTTGCACTGCTAACTGCTCTCCTGTTTAATAGATTAACAGCAAATCCAAGGTCATCCAGCAAGGGTCTTTGGGATGGATGTTAGTATAATATTCTTAATCCACTTTTAAGACAATTTCTCAACCTAATATAATGACTAACCTTCAGACAGCTAAACTAATGTAAGCAAACCAATTATTTTCATATGCTTTCCTGAATGTGGCCTACAATAAAAAGAAACATTGCTGCCTTCCTAAGGAATAAAGCTGGAGAAATGGAAATAGGGTGCACTGTTTAGCCAAACGTAAACACTTTTAATACTCAGCAGGATCTGTCAATGAGATGTGCTATGAGGTTCTAGTATGCACCCTGGTAATACTGTCATTTATGCAATATAAGATATTATGGATTCAAAGAGCTTAATCATGATTAAATTATGTAAGTTTATAAAATAGTGATGAAATTTACAGGACCTGACAGCACACTTGAAAGGTATTAAATTAAATTCCCCAGCTCACAGTCAATTTAACACATCTTGAACCTTTATCATAGCTTGTCTTCTCTTGTGTTCCGACAAGAGAAGCATGAGGTGTTTCTTCCATGAGAACTGCTCAAAGGTATATATCAATGGCTTGCACACCTTAAGAATAAGAATCACTTTCCTCAATCTTGATATTCTTCTATTCCATTAGAATAAAAAAACCCGAGCAATTATTTTTTACAGGGGGGAAACAAGCCATGGTTCCAGAGATGAAAGAGCTTTTCAAGGATAAACAATAGGAAAGACCATAAATGTGCAGGCATGATTCGTTTTTAACAAAATTTGAGAGGTAAACAGCAAGATACCCTGATGCGCTCTGTTCAAAGACACTGTACTTCACATATTCATTGTTGATACCCAGAAGGAATACGGAGAGCTACTGTAGCTAAGTGGCAGATTAGGCAGAATTATTCAAGATAATGACTACGGCAGACTTGCATTGTTAAAGATTTCTGAGCTTTAATGCCATGGCAGTTTAAAATAAGTGTGGTAGAATTTAGTAATTTCTACCGTACTGATGGATTTCTAACTGAGCGGCTGTCTTGCATGTACTGCTAACTCTGGCTAACTGTTGAATTTCTCCATTGTGACCGTCTTGTTGGATATATCTTGATGTAACTCAGCTATCCAAAGGGCAAACAGAATTCAAGGAAGCATTAGGAAAAAGAGAGCAATTGGAACACCTATGTATATAAGACCTTATACATCTGCTTAATAGTATTCCAAGTATGTATACAGACATTATAAGTAAAAAAAATACAGTTGAATATTCTCTAAGGAAAATAAACAAAGTATAAAACCTACTCAATGGCTGATTTTTCTCAGCATCTGAAAAATACCTGGATTTGTTTTTTTAAAACACCTGTGACTTGGAAGGCAATATTGTAGAGACAAGGATCCAAATAGGCATTTTTTGTTTTTACTTTCCAAAGCTGCTATATTTTTCCTGCAGTTGGAGACAACTGTCACCTGCAACTCACTGATGAAAAACATCTTGATGTTGTCAATCTGTCTCCTCCTAATAGTTTACTGTTATTTCATTTCCAAAGTTGGGAAAGTTTTGCTGAGCAAGAAATAATCACATCACATGCTTTGTTCATTCTCTTAATGTCAAAACATAACCATGTAGAGCAATTCACAAGCCTCTGGAGATCAAGCAAAGCAAAAGGGCTATCAGATCTTTTTAAAGAAAAATAGTGTGGAAACAATTGACACAGCAGATTCGGAGATGAAAGATATTCAAATCATTTGGAAATATGCAAAATAGAAAATACACAGTATAGATCAGGGGTGTCAAACTGGCGGCCCATGAGCCAAGTGCATCATGCACAGCCCATGACCACCCCAGCTCTGCGAAGGGAAATATGTAGCAAAACATCACGTGACGGCAATGTGATGCCACCAGTTTGACACCCATGCAGTGGTGGGTTTCTACTGGTTCACCCCGGTTCGGGTGAGCCAGTACCAGTAGTGGTGATGGTGAGCTAAGAGCGAACCGGTTCACTCCGACCATCAACTGGGCCCTCCCGCCTGCCCCTGCGCTATATCTACCTGTATTCGGTCATTTTAGCCCAGCTGATAGGTGCTGCAGAGTGGATTGCCGTGCCTCAGCTGTTCTGAAATGCAATAGGCTTGCATGGAGCGCATGTTTGGCACGTGCACGAAACGAACCGGTTGTAACACTGGTTGAAACCCACCACTGCACCCGTGGTATAGATAAACCATTGTAATAAGAAAAAAAATCAGCATAGATATGGAAATACATATGAGGATGGCATTCTGAGACCCTACCAATTTCCATGCTCTAATTTTTTTTTGTTGGAAAAGTCATATACATCATTTCAAGTGAAACAGTAAAATAAAGATGATTTGTTGTAACTTACTCTAAAAAACTCTTGTTACATTCAAAAAATATAGAGCAGAAAGTCATCCCTGACATTATTTTCAGGGAAGGTATAGAGGAATTGCGGCAAATAGTGTTCCCAATTTATAAAATTCTCATAAACTCTTCAATAAAAATTACTGAATCCCAATGATATTTATTCCAAAGAACAAAAACACTTAGAAATTATTGAGCTAAGGTAATATATGTTATATGACTAAGATTGATCTCTTGGACAATATGACAACAACAGGGATACAATTAACTAACTTTTTTCTGTTACAGATCAATAGTGGTATATTTTTATGAAGAATTAGCTTTCCCCTTGTGTGTTTTCAATGATTAATGCATGTTTAGGATATGGTCTTCATAAATTTTCTAGAATTAGATGAACACTGAGATGACCAATCTGCTGATGTCAGATGAGGTCAGAAGTAGAATCTTGGGAAAAAATTCATCAAATTAGAAAAATAGTCATTAAAATGGCTAATTGAGTTCAATATAAACATTGTTCAAAAGCCACTTTTATATTAACAGAGTACTTTTATATTGACAGAACAAATGTTAGTTTAACCTGATATTTTTAATTATATTGTACCTGTGTTCATTTAAATATTTTAAAAGACATGTTATTCACTTATCGTGACAATTTTACTTGCATAAATTCACTTTATGCAATATTTATCAGAAACACCACAAAAATAGAGCTAATTGTAAATTCTTTTTATGCTGTTGAAGCAGTCAGTTTTTAAAAAATAAATTAACTGAATACAACAAATAATCAAAGAAAAAGAAAATATGAACTTATAAAGAGAGAAAAGCTACCAAAAAAACCATATATTTACAAACATACATATATCAATATATTGGTGCCATGATTTATTACAGTCATCCTTAGCTGATCTATATTTATTCACTTATTTATGAAATATATTTGCTACCCATCTCATATCCAACTACTCTGGGCAGCTTACAGCGTAACTGTAAATTGATAGTAATCAATTTGGTGAAATAGATGGAGCTATACCCTATGCTATTTTTTCCAATCCTGAATAGCGAAGGGCCTTTAAGTGCTTGGACTGAACTGCCTACAGTTCTCTAGGCAACATTCTCAGAAGTGGCTTGTGATTGCCTTTTTCCTATGGCTGAGAGAGAATGACTGGCCCAAAGTCACCCAGCTAACTTTATGCCTAAAACAGTACTAGAAGTCATGGTCTCCCAGTTTCTAGCCTCATCTCTTAACAACTACATCTTCTCCATCATTTTTTACAAGTCTCATTTTATGCTCTACTAAAAATCATAACACCCTGAATGATTTGATCACACACCTCTATTCTCTAATCACTCTTTAAAAATATTTTTTTATCCTGCCTTTATTATTTTTATAAATAACTCAAAGCAGAGAACATATCTAATACTCCTCCTCCTCCTATTTTCCCACCAAGAGCCCTGTGAGTTGAGTTGGGATGACAGAGTGATTGGCCCAAGGCAGGGGCCAATCATGCCTAAGGCAGGACTAGAACTCACAGTTTAGTCCTGGTTTCTATCCTAGAGACTTAACCCTAAGGACCAATCAAGGCACAATATACAACTAAGAAAATAGGATACCAAACCTGTGGTGTCTAGTATCATGGATGGCACGGTCACTGGGCATCCGTTCACTCTCCCGTTGGTTAAAGGCATACAATCGATATGGATCCTCTCCGCCTTTCCATCTCCGAACACTCAGATATTTTCTTTCTTCAAATTGATCCCAAAGATCATCCCAATCAATGTCGGAATCCTGTTTATTCACAAACATAGATTCCATAAGGAAAGTAAAAAGTTGGAACTGAATAGTCATGCTTTGCTTTTCTTTTTTTAAAATTTAACTTAGCTTCCTTGGACTGTTTTGAAGAAAGATAGGGTGTCCTTTTTTAAAACTAAATATTTATAATATAATAATATACAAATATGACAGTTATCATGTTCTTGTTCGTACAGACCATCATCATTTCAAAAATAAGATTATGCATTTGAAAATACCTATTGTTTGTTTCTTCAAATTAAAGAAAGTACACACAGATTCATCTTGCATTGTGAGGGCCAGTCACTGTTTTGCATTTCTGCCATATGCTTGTGGCTGCAAAGCAGAATGCATTATACTGATGTTTGAGGTCAACATAACTCAGATTTAATCAGCTGAAGATCAAATGCACGTAAACCTGTTGAATCAATTCAGGGAACATTTTGTACATAGCCACAAATAGGATTGGGAAAGAAATCTGTTTTTGTCGCATTTTATATGACACAACCTAATTTCTACTTCCTAACCTAAATGCAGACCTGAATGTAATTACCTTTTCATTTTTGCATCTCCAGATTTTGTGAAGATTAGGAAACATGTCACACTAAACTATATACATTTTTGTATGTATTCTCATAGCTTTTTTCTTTTTCTGTATTATGTTTAGACTATACAACACATATACCAGAAGAAATGTAATGTATATAAAGTAAAATGTAATGTGTATAAAATAAAATGTAATGTGTATAAAATAAAATGTAATGTGTATAAAATTTTTCACAAACCAGAGATATCCAGAGGGGGGGACAAACTATGGAAATAGCATAGTCCTGTTATGGTACAAGCGCCTTTACATGTATCATAATGCTGTACACATGTATGAAAGGGGAGAAGTTTGGAACACACACATGTGACTCTGCTTTTAATGAAAGCGATGAATCCATGGATATTCCTGTCACAAATTGATAGCAAACCATTTCATTTGATAGTCTGAAATCTGTAGAATCGAATTAAAACACTTCAAATAGTCTCCCTTTTTTTAATAGAAGGCTTTTCAGCAAAAACAGTGTCACTTATAAAAAAGACTGATGCAATTAGCAACCGATCCTTTCAATTCAAAAAAGTCAAAGCCATGATCTATTATACAAGCCCCAAAACCACAGTAAAAAGGAATCAAAATGTTTGCATACTGTAAAGTATAAGAGACAAATTAATTTCAGGTGATAAAAGTCCACTTTCATGTGGCTACCAACCAACTTGCAGAGAGAGGAGCATTGCTTGTACAAAACCAGAGAATAAATATTAATGGTACTTTATTTCAGACCTCTATGAAGTATCACTTTGATTTCTTGGTATCTACAGTATTAGGTGGTGAACTTAAATAAATTTTTCACTGTCCTTAAACTCTGAATCCAATCCAGCCTACACATCCTCTCTAGAAGCTTGCTCCTTTTACTAGCTATATTTGACTTTTTTCTTTTTTTGGTTGTGGATTGTTTACTTGATTTTCACAGAGCATCTATAAAATACTACTACTGAGACTGAGAATTTAGATGGAAAAGTACACAAGAAAAACTTCTAATAAGTCATGCTAAAGAACAGTCTTTTAGCTGTACTTTTTCCTAAGTGTCTAAGCCAGGGGTGTCAAATTCAAGGCCCATGGATTGGATCTGGCTCACGATATGGTCAGATCCAGCCCATGGGGCCGTCCTGGTCTACCCAATGCAAAGACGAAAGATCGGGCCAGCATAGCTTTGGCCCGGTCTACCCAATGCAAAGTGAAAAGATCAGGCCACTGTAGCTTTGGCCCGGTCTACCCAATGCAAAGAGGAAACATGCCAGCAGTTTGGGGAGTGGCGTCAAGCTGGCCATGCCCACCCAGTTGGCCACACCCATCCAGTCGGCCACGCCTGCCCGAGGTCAACCACAGCCCTGATGCGGCCCTCAATGAAATTGAAGTTGACACCCCTAAGCCATTGGCCCTATGCTCACATTCCCAGCAGCTGTTCTTAGTATACCATGTCATATTTATCCACTGCACAAATTGGCCTTTTGCTTAGAATCAAGTGAATACAATGTTTTCCCCGCTGTTTTAATGGAAGTGTATACCAGTGGTCGGTTGCTACCGGTTCTCCCCAGCTCGGGTGAACCGGTAGCGGCGGCGGTGGGAGGCGCCGCCCAACCGCCCGGACATCTCTGCACATGTGCAGAAGCTTCTGTATATACGCAGAAGCATTGTGTGCGAGAGTGCCCACAAGCAAACCAGTAGCGGCCAAAATTGAAACCCACTACTGGGGAATACAATATGTCCCAACTAAAATCATATCATTATAGAAACACAGTATCTTTTATTGCAACTTGTTTCTACTATGGACAGATTCAAAACCTACAGAATTATTTTAACACCCGAAAAGTCACCTTACTAATAATTTATCTTTCATTTATTATTACTGCCATATGCAAGAACCTTTTGCCTTCTAATGATATCAAGCAATTTTATTTCATAATTGATTTTATTCACAACACATTTTATGTAATAAAAGAAAGGGAGTGAGAAGGTGATGGCACCAATAAATAAATGGTGCATGTCCCAATGATTCATCTGCATTCATGGAGCTTATTTAAATCCTGTAAAATACTGTAGTTTAGTAATGGCTAGATCCCACTACAGCTTTATGTTTTTTTAAAAAAAAGCTTCCTTCACAAACAACACAAGTGCAGAGTTAGATATTGAAACATATGTGTGATTACCCTTATCTCCATGCATGCAGATTGTATTTAATTATTTTTCAGATGAATTTTTATTACATCCTACCAAAGCCATGCTGATTATCAATCTGTGATCCACTTAACAGCCTCTTCTTTAAAAGCCTCACTGAAATAATTAGAACTCATAGAAACCATCCATTGAGTCGCCAAGAGTTGAAGTGATTGAATCCCTATGCAATGACTCCCAGAAACCCAACAATATTAAATAAACATAGAAGCAGATATGATCTTAAGAACTTCAGGATCAATCCCCACTTAATCATGAAGCTCTCCCTTAGCTAACTTTCTGCTGATATTTCTCAGCTAACTGACCTCACAGAATTGCTGTAAAAATTAGTTTCCAAAAAAACCCAAAAACCCAAAACAAAATCCACATACGCAATTTCTTCAAGGGAGTACACTGTGTGTGTGTGTGTGTGTGTGTGTGTGTGTGTGTGTGTGTGTGTACTCCCTTGAAGAAATGCAATCTGGGAGGTACATGATTGGAGTCAAAATTTGCTCTATGTCGCATATTATCATAGAATCGTAAGGCTGGAAGGGACCTTTGAGGTCTTCTAGTCTAACTCCCTATTCAAGGCAGGAGTAGTTACACCATCCCGTATAAATGGTTGGCCATTTATTTCCAGGTTGGATCTCCTTCGGAGGAACTTTAACCCATTGCTTCTTGTCATGCCCTCAGATGCTATGGATAACGGTTTGTGACCCCTTCTTCCCTGTGACAGCTAATCAAGTACTAGAAGATTGCTATCAGGTCTCCCCTAAGCCTTCTCTTCATTAGGCTAAACAGCTTGGCGGCCTCACTGGGGGTGGGGGAAAGGGTAACTGGCGCAGCTCGACTTGCACAAGCAGCGGGCTTGCAATTCAACTTGCTCAAGTGCAAGTGTGATGGCCTGTCTCTCATGCAAGTCGGGCTGCGTGTGCATAGGTACATCAGCCTGACACTCACGTGGTCCAGTTTCAAATAGGCCATGGCCCAGTAGTGGGCAGTGGCCTGGGAGTTGGGTATCCCTGCTCTAGGATTTCTATCTATGGACTCTTCCTACTCTCTCTCTTATTTTGTTGAAGTCAGCTCTCTTAAAGTCTAAAACATTAGACTGACTTTGTTCAGTTATCTGTGTCTACATTATGGTGAATTCTAGTATGATATGGTCACTCTCTCCCAAAGTTCCCATGACTTTCACTCCCTCAACCATGTTATCGCTATTAGTTAGAATTAAGTCCAGTATAGTTGACCCTCTGGTTCCTTCCTCCATCTTTTGGAGGATAAAATTTTCAGCTAGGTTTATCAGGAACCTGTTCGATCTCCCATTCACTGCAGACTTTGTTCCCCAGTTGATTTCAGGGTAGTTAAAGTCCCCCGTTACTACAGTTTCCTGCACACTTCAGGTAACTGAAGCTCTGGTGGCTCAGCAGACTAATGCAGTGTTATTAACTGTTATTAACATTCAGCTGCCTGCAATTACTGCAAGCTCAAATCCCACCAGGCTCAAGGTTGACTCAGCCTTCCATTCTTTCTAAGGTAGGTAAAAATGAGGACCCAGATTGTGGGGGCAATAAGCTGACTTTGTATAAATATACAAAAGTATGAAGGCCATTGCTTAATGCATTGTAAGCCCCCCTGAGTCTCCGGAGAAGGGTGGCATATAAATCAAATTAAAAATAAATTTTAAAAAAAATCTAATTTGCAAAAGGTTCATCTATTTCTTGTGCTTGGTTGGATGGTCTATAGCCGTGATGGCAAACCTATGGCACGCGTGACAGAGGTGGCACGCAGAGCCCTCTCTGTGGGCACGCACGCTGTCATTGAGCTCTTTGTGACTGACCCTGAATTTGCTTGCTATGTTTCCTGGTTTATGTGAGCCTTCGTATTTAAAAAGAAGCCTGTTCACCTTAGATACCTTAGAATGATATGGAGCTGATAGTTTAAAATTATGCACAGACAAATCAGCAGACGGGTGGAATATTGGAAAAATGCTTTATCTCTTTCATAATCAGCACAGAATATGTTGCAAAGGAGAAGGGACTCAATCTCCCCATCATCAGCCCACGCGTATTAGTAATCATTCAGCAATACATATTATTATCTACACTTTATCATCACCATCATTCTCCAAATGCTAATCTGGAGGTCACTTCTAAGTTTATTTCTCTCAACAGTTATATGCTGCAAAGCATCCTGAGAATGAGTGACTGATTCAAAGTCACATCATGAACTCCATGGTCAAGTAGGGACTTGAAACAGAGAAGCCCCAATCCATGTCTAGTATTTTAACTTCTATGTTACCTTGGCTCTGTGTACGCATTGTGGTTTTAAAAGAGAAGCAGAGCCACAGTCCCACTGATAGCCTCA
>WNWU01000005.1:38658468-38758266 GCA_012654045.1 Ptyas mucosa
CTGAAGAAGTTTCTTGGATGAGAAGCTAAACATCTTCAAAGAAAAACAAGAAAGACCAGTTGCCTCTTGGAAAAGCATCTTTGGGACAACCATGCCCTGGAATGGCTTACTTTTTTGCCATCACGTGCCAGGAGGGGGGGGGGGGGGGGTCGTGCACACGCGTGCCCACACTCATAATTCTATGTGCCCTCCCCCTGTGCGCATGACTCCCCTTCCTCCCTGCTCCTGGCACACGATGGCCTAGTAGGCCCATTTTTCTTTCTCACCTGGCTCCAGGGCCTCTCTAGGAGTCTGGGGAGGGCAAAAATGGCCTTCCCCACCCCACCGGAGGTCCTCCTCTGGGGGGGAAGGCCATTTTTGCCCTCCCCAGACTCCTAGAGAGGCCCTGGAGGCTGGGGACAGCAAAAAACAGGCCTTCCGGTTCCATCAGAAGTTGTTAAATGGGCCGTTTTTGGCTTCTGGAGGACCTCCAGGAGGTGAGGAAAGCAGTTTTCACCCTCCCCAGACTCCTAGAGAGACCCTGGAGCCAGGTGAGAAAGGAAAACAGACCTTCCCCCCCCCCAAGCCCTCCAGAGGCAGGAAGCAACCTGTTTTCCTACTTCTGGTGGGCCCAGTAGACCCAAAAATCAGCTGGCCGGCATGCGCATGTGCGCCAGAGCTGAGCTTGCGTGCCCACTGATATGACTACACGTGCCACCATGCCTGCAAGAGACCTAAGTCTAGCCCACCTTGAATGCCTCTCTTATCTCTCACTCATTTCTCTTAACAGCAAGTTAGTCAGATTCTTGCTGCGAATTTAAACTTGCAATAAATCTTTATAGTTCATTTGACTGCCTGGATCTCCTGATTTCCCCAGTGCTTGACATTAATCTGACCAACCAGCCGTTAAGGGAAATGAGCGGGCGACAAGAAAGGCATTCAAGTTGGGCTGGATTTAGATTTCTTGTGGGCATGCAGGGACTCGTAACTTATGACGCGTTTGATCTTCCCTCGGGCTCAGCCTGGTCATCTCCTTGCCTTATAAGCAGAAGGATCACATACAACTTATCTGCTAGTCTTTGGTACTACTGTGTAAATAATAGAGTTGATTCTTGTTTTAACACATCTTGTAAAACACAATTTATCTGTGAAGTAGAAAATCAAGAGGAGCTGCCTCAAGTGAATCCTGAAAATGCTTAAGGTTCATAGAATTTATGAAACCTGTAGACAGACATCAGGCACCATATTTTTTCAAGCAACTGTCAGAACAAAACTAAAACATTTATTTTAAAGTGGCCGCAATCCTGCCAAAGGTAAACACATTATACTTCCATTTATTTTAATAACAAAGTTAAATGTGGCTTAATTCCCATTAATCAATTCAGTTTTCAAATGCTTCATTTGGAATGAACTGTAACTAATGTTTTACCATACATTTTCACTGCCTTGTTAATGTTGCTATTTGCACTGTATTGCTCTGGGAAGATCAGTGTTTGCTACAAAGATTGAATATAAACTTTACAAGCAAAAATAAATAAAAGCACATCTATTTAGAAGAGCAAATACTTCTAGCTTGTATGCCAAAGGAAAAATCAAAATTCAAACAAAGATTTAAACTAATACACCAATCATATATGGGCTTCATGAATTAGTCAACCTTTTTGAAGGGCAAAATATAATGGTAATTCAGTACTTATTTCTGTATGTGCTCCAGTGTATGTTTTCTCACACTTGTGTTTCAAGGGAACAAAGTGAGAAAAAACACAAATCATTTATTTAATGTATTTATTAAGTTTATATCTTGCCTTTCTCCAGTTCAAAGGGGGCCATCGGCGCACGCACACACATACATACACACCTCGTTTCCTTTTCCAGTTTTTCTTACAACCACAATGCAAAGTCACTCTTGAACTTAGGTTTTTATGTTCTTAGTCCAATGCGTTAACCACTAAATGACATTCCTAAATGTACATTTCAACTTATTTGCCTCTCTCAGATAACTTACAGGCTAATCTTCACAGAATAATTTGGTGGAATAGAAGAGCTAACTCAGTATAGGAGTTTGTATTCGATGACTTTCAGATAACCCAGCAAATTGTTATGATTGGCTTGAACTCGTAATTGTCATTCAAACCAACAGACAGCTTAACTGTTCCTTGACTACTGATATCGGGAAAGGTACAATTATACATTGAAGCGAGTAATCCTTTCTCTCCATCTAGGATAGCAGATCAGTTATGGATTACTGGATAAGATCTTCATTATAACATTTCCACCGTGTATTATGTCTTCTTTCTCTCAAGTTGAATTCTGCCTGGGGACTTATTTAACCGCTGTGCAGAAATCCAAATGTAATTTAAGATAATCTATCTCATGTTAAGTTCCACATTAGCATGCACCAGAGAAGGATCAAGCCAATATTCTATTTCCCTTTTTATTTGTCTTCTACAAAGTTCTTATCTCAATGTATTCATT
This sequence comes from Ptyas mucosa, assembly GCA_012654045.1. Lineage (NCBI taxonomy): Eukaryota > Metazoa > Chordata > Lepidosauria > Squamata > Colubridae > Ptyas > Ptyas mucosa. The sequence goes on from WNWU01000005.1 coordinate 38,660,923, forward strand.
TTCTTTCATGTATTTCCAATTTTTTTTTCATAGAAACCAGACCATTTTTTCAATGCTGCAGTTTAATAGGCAGCATTAATTATGTAAAGCAGTGAATTAATAAGGAATTTGAGGAACCAGGAACAGCCTCAATAAGGAAGAAGGAAAATCTTTACCATTCCAAAGGAACAATCAGCTTCACTGATTCACTGAATCAGAATTAAAATAAAAATACATTTTGCAATAACTCTTTTATGCACAATCAGTCAAATTAAACAGAGAGATTTTGCCACACAAAATTAATCATTTTGAACAGCAATATTATATTTCTGTTCAAAAGATAAAACTACATTTTGCATGAAAGAATGTGATATGTTCACACAGCCAAGTACAATAGCTCTCATTTTCTTCAAATGGGAGAATTCCCAATGTCAATAGACTACAATTTTTAAGCAAAGATCTTAATGTCACTACGAGAGTTCTAGTTTATCCCACACTCAAGCCTATATAAAGAAAAACCAATTTCTACTTGAGTGCTATTCTTCCCTAAATGGTTCATCCATTTCTTCTAGATTATCTTTTTTATTAACTTAAAAGGTTATGCCTTTTAAAACTTATATCTCATAAACGTTTGAGGATATTCATGTACTTGTACAGTTGTACAAATAAGGAATCATATCCCACTAGTAACTCCGAAATGAAACATATGCAGTTTAACCTTTTACAAGCTGGATACTGTACAATTGTGGAGATTCAACAGCATTCCAAAACAACATTTTTAGCCAAACAATAAAGCTGAAGATATCTAAAGTAATGTATTTATTAATCATATTTATATCTTTCGAAAAATATAAATTGACTCTCAGAGGCACACAAAATGGAACAAACAATACAGGGTAATAAAAATCAGAAAAAGTTTACAACCATAAAGGGATGGAGGGAGAAATGCATTTGTAGACTTGCAAGATTCTGTTAATATAATCTTAGAATAAAGAAGAAATAGCAGCCAGATGCAAACTCCAAAGGATAGCTTGTGCTCAAAAGCAAAAGAGATACCTGGAAAAGAGCCACTCGACAACCCCCTGCCAATACAATGCAAAAGAAGAAGTAAGAGCACTTTGCTCTTCTTATCACCCCGTAGGTTAGGTCTGAACATAAGCTTACACCCGTGATGGCAAACCTATGGCATGTGTGCCAGAGGTGGCACGCAGCACCCTGTCTGATGGCATGCAAGCCATCGCCCCAGTTCAGTTCCACTGTGCATGAGTGCATGCCTCCTGCTGGTCTTTGTGTATCTGTCGTGGATGTGCAGGGGGCATGGGACCTGCGGGGGGGGGCACATGCACATGTGCAGGGGAGTGGGCCGTATGCAGGGAGGATGCATGCACATGCAGGGGATGGGGCGCATGCAGGGAGCTGCACATGCATGCACGGGGGCTGTGCGCGCATTGCGCTTTGGACACTCGGTCTAGAAAAGGTTAGCCATCACTGGCTTACACCCTTGCTCAGTCAAATTAAGTCTTCATTGTCCTCCACCTATATTCTCATATCCTTTGAAGCAAATAGGCATTGTTGAATATTCAGTTTAGAGATCCCATCTACTTAAAACTGTCTAACAGCAATAATGTTTCCAAGCAAGGAGACAAATGAAAACACAATAGAGCTATCACTCATTGCTAAGCCTTGGAAGACAAGGTTTGGGTTTCATATTAATTCAATGTCTTCACTTTAAAAAAATGTTAATCTTACAAGAATTCTGCTTGGGCAGTACCTGCTCATAAATTTACTTATGAATCTTCACTTGTGTATGTGTATCAGGGAACCAGGGCAAGGTCATCTCAGGTCGTACCAGTACTGAGCATAGCTTTAAAAAGCTCTCTGCAAACGTTCATAAACAGAATGTAAGAACTATATCCTTCTTCAAACTAACACGTCTTTCAGATAAACTTATGCTTCACTGCATGCACCTATTCCCAGATGTTGTCAGCAGATACAACACATGTCAGGTTCATATTACATCTCTCAGATTGGTAGTAAAATCCAATACAGGCAGAGCTTTAAAACAATAAACTACTGAGCTTTGCTACCTCTTGTTATAAATAAGAAATTTATTACTATGGGAGCAACATTTCTCTGCATCCATTATTATGTGCGCGCACTTTATTTTTTTTCTCTAGAAAATCAGTGCAGCTTTATGGGGATGTATTCATGGAGAAAAATTAAGTCAGCTGGCAAAATTAAATGTGTGAATGTAGCAATCACATAAAAGTCAGCTGTAATTTCCTTGATTGTGAGATAGCATTTTGAGAAGAGAAGTGCATGTACACCACAAAAGCATTTTATGTGAATTTAATATTGATTGCAAGTTGCTGGGTACTAATCTATTCATCTGTTCATTTTGCATACGTGTCTATCAATCAGTAGTAATAGCAGAAAAAGTGGAAGTAGTGATGTTGCTACTTGCACATATAAAATCATAGAACTGTAGAATTGGAATGAACCATAAGCATTATCTAATCTGATCCTTTGTAGTGGACAAGAACACCATCCATGAGTAGTAACGGTCTACCCTCCCCTTATAAACCTCCACAGATGATGAACCCACAACCACTATAGGCTGACTGTTCCACTATTGAATAGATCTTATTATTGGGAAGCTTTCCCCTAAATTTAAATGAAACCTAGCTGGCCACATTTTATATCCATTATTTCAGATACTAGTTTCTGCAGAAATGGAAAAAGAGGTCCTAATCATATTTGTTTATTCATTCATCATCTTTATATGGCCACCCATCTCACAAGCAAATAACTCTGGGTAGCATACAACAATGCTAAAAACAATACATACAAACAAATATATGTTCCCTGTAGCTTCCTACAGATACCAGCTGAGGCAGCTGATATCTGTCAAGCAAGTAAAAGTGCTCAGGTAGCTGGTGACATTTGCAGACAGTAAATGATAAAAACCTGAATAGAATTTGAACACATTATTTTTGTAAGAGCTATTCTGACATAACCAACCATAACAGAGAACCATAACCCCTGAAGTCCCCATTCCAGAGCATTTTTTACATTAAATCAGGTACGCTGTTGACTTCTTATGGTCTCTTATATAGCACACAGCCATCTGAGACACAGGAGAAAACTAGATTCGCTTTACTGAAGTTGAGGATAGGCTAATCAGGTACATTGACATACCTGAAGATTTTTCCTATCTCATATGGGCTTCAGATCCCTTTGGCTTATAAAACACACTGATCCCGCATCTGCTATTTATAGATGTGACAACCATCCCCCTTCTTTATATGGCTCTGGTTTATAAGATGAAACCCCCAAAAGCCCACACATGGGCAGGTTTTCAAGGGGGGGGAGGATTTTCCATCCACCATCAAACATTTTTTCCTCAAAGTAAAGAGAGATTTTTCTTGGTGAAAAGCATGTAATGAACATGGATACACATTGAGTTCATAAGCAAACTCGCTTATCAAACATCAAAATTACATCATAAACAGCTCTACATAGAACTTGCTTTGAAGACCACTCAGAAGAGTACTTGGAAGCTATAGCTGGTCTAGAATGCAGCAGCATGGATGCTGTTTGGTGTGCCTCAGTACGCTCATGGGATACCTCTGTTTTGTGAGCTGTCTTGGGCTTCAAGATTCTGTTATCACCTATAATATCATGATATTCATTCTATAGGTTCAAGTTATCTGAAGTTACCTATTTCAATGATTCCTGTCCATATAGTAAGAACAGTTAATTGGCTTCAGAATCAGTCAATCAAGCAATTATATCTATTGGGACCTAGGAAGTATATCTTCTCTGCCATGGTACCTCCCTCCAAATGTGCCCACCCCCACCCCCAGATTAGTTTGACTCCCACCCTGATTATGTTTCAGAGGTCTTTAAACTTGGCTGTTCTTCCAGGCCCTGTTGTTTTCTGTTCTTACTGTAAGCCACACAAAGTCATTCTGGAGTTGGACAGCTTCTACATTTCTAACTACATGCACACATACACACATATACCTAGATAGGGAACAACAGGCTTCAACTGAACCCCAGAAAGACTGAACGGCTTTGGGTACCAGGGCTCTTTGATTCTAGAATTATATCATCCCTGGTCTTGGATGTGATTGCACTGCCCCAAACTGACCCTATGTGCAATCTGCAGGGCTCCTCCTAGATTCAAAACTCCTGCTCAGGGAGCAGACAGTAGTCCTGGCTAAGAGGGCCTTTGCACAACTTTATATTATATACCAGTTGCTCAAGCAACAGGGAGAAAGCAGAACTACTTAACTCATTTTTCACATCTGTCTTTACACAAACGGAAAAAACAGTCCAACCTATTAAAAGCAGCACCACAAGAAACAGATTAGGAACACAAGTTAAAATAGGGGAGGAAATGGTAAGTGAGCACCTGTCTACCCTAGATGAGTTCAAATCACCAGGACTGGATGGATTACACCCCAAGCTTCTGAAGGAACTGGCAGACAAGATCTCAGAACCACTGAACTACATCTTTCAAAAATGCTGACACACCGGGTAACTGCCAGAGGACTGGAAAAGAGCTGACGTAGTTTGCATCTTCAAAAAAGGGGGAAAAATAGATCCAGGAAACTACAGACCTATCAGCCTGACCTCAATACCAAGGAAAATTCTGGAAAAGATAATCAAGCAACAAATCAGTGAACACCTAGAAGCAAACAAAATAATAACCAAAAGCCAACATACATTTGTCAAAAACAGATTATGCCAAACTAATCTTATTGCATTCTTTGACAAAGTGACAAAATTAGTGAACCAGAGGAATGCTGTCGATATAATTTATCTGGACTTCAGTAAGGCATTTGACAAAGTAGACCATAACTTACTATTAGATAAAGTAGAAAAATGTGGGTTAGACAGCATCACCACCAGATGGATTTGTAACTGGCTGACCAACTGCACTCAACGTGTAGTCCTCAATGGAACTGCATCTACACAGAGGGAAGTATGCAATGGAGCACCCCAAGGCTCTCTTTTAGGCCCAGTATTCTTCAACATCTTCATCAATGATTTGGGCGAGGGGATAGATGGGGAACTCATCAAATTTGCAGATGACACCAAGCTGGCAGGAATAGTCAACAATCCAAAAGATAGGCTTACAATACAGAAGGATCTGGACAGACTTGAACATTGGTTGCTATCTAAAAAAATGAAATTCAATGGTGAAAAAAATAAGGTTCCACTTTTAGGCAAGAAAAACAAAATGCACAGGTACAGTATATGTGGTACCTTGCTCAATAGTAGTAACTGTGAGAGGGAACTTGTAGTCCTAGTGGACAATCACTTAAATATGAGCCAGCAGTGTGCAGCAGCTGCCAAAAAAGTCAACACAGTTCTAGGCTGCATAAACAGAGGGATAGAATCAAGATCACATGAGGTTTTAATACCACTTTATAATTCCTTGGTAAGGCCATACTTGGAATACTGCATCCAGTTTTGGTCACAACGATGTAAAAAAGACATTGAGGGTCTAGAAAGAGTCCAGAGAAGAGCAACAAAGATGATTAGGGGAATGGAGGCTAAAATATATGAAAAATGGTTGCAGGAACTAGGTATGTCTAGTTTAATGAAAAGAAGGATTAGGGGAGACATGGTAGCAGTGTTCCAATAATCAAGGAGAGAAGCAACTTAGAACTAAGCAGAACTTTCCTGACAGTTAGAACAATTAATCAACTTGCCTCCAGAAGTTGTGAATGCTCTAACACTGGAAGTTTTTAAGAAGATGTTAGATAACCATTTGTCTGAAGTGGTGTAAGGTTTCCTGCCTAAGCAGGGGGTTGGACTAGAAGACCCCCAAGGTCCCTTCCAACTCTGTTATTTTATTCTATTCTAAACTGGATTGTTGTATGCTGCCCAGAGTCCAATGAAGAATGAAAACACATTGTGTATTTACCCTGTAAAGCAACCATAACATGGGTAGCTATATAAATTTGACTAATAAACACAAACACACATACACATACACATACACACTAGATTGAACCTATTGCCTGGAGAAGCTAAAACTGACAATGATAGATATAGTTCATCTGATGACTGAGGAAATTTGTATTTGATCACTTCTTCAATGAAAAATACAGTAAATGCATTTTTAAAAATAACAATGTTCCTCAACAAGAAGGAAAAAAACAAACTAAAGGGTACATCAAACTGTCAGATTAGCTTTAATCTGAAAAATAATTAACAGTAAACCCCTTTGGAATGCGTTAAACAGGACAAAATAAAGATTTAATGGTATAAGATTTATTATTTTACAATAGAAGCCAACCCTGCTGAATCAGAATTTAATTTGGTAGACTGAACCCAGTTCCCTTTTCTCTGATCTCCTTTTCCCTTTTCCCTTAATTAAAAGTAAGAAGTATTGCTGTACAGGATAAATATACAATATGTTTTCATTCTTCATTGGAAGAATCAAAACACATTGTCTAATGTTGCCATCTGTGTACTAACTCACAAACACACACACACCCTTCAAAAATTTCTCCGTTTTGACATAAGATTTTTGACATCCTCCCCCAGTGGTGAAGATGCTCAGACAGCAGCTGCTTCTTCCTTTACCAATTCACTAAGTAGCTTCCACAAAAGCACCTGTGGTTTAAATTAGAAACAAATAGGAAAAAGAACAGAAAGTCTCACACTGTGACAGCCCATTAAAAATTGGAATGTTCTCATATCAGTGACATGCATCTGTGTCTGCCTCTTAAATCAAGACTTAGAAGGAAACAGAGAGTGGGGGGGGAGCAGGTCATTAGCAGTAAAGACTACAATTTTCTGGCACTTGTTAATGCTTTGTTTATATGGGTTTCCACGAATATGACATTTTAATGGCACAGTAATTGTGTGATTACAGTGCAACAAAGATTGCGATAGCAAGAATGGAGTAGCTTAGAGGAATGCCTGTTGAGGTTCTTTAGTTTTCCCAAAAGCCTGCAGATAGAATTTCCATTGGGAATGTCAAACCAAAGAATACTTGGGCTCATGAATGAACTTTTGCACCACAATATTGTTGTCAAATTTCTTAGTCCTATATGCTACAGACAGATGTCAGATCTTTCTCTTTCCACATGTACACAGATTGCATGTTACCACCTGATAGTTTAGGGTTTGTTTATATTACGCCTGAAAACCTGGAAGCTGGACAGCAAGTAGAACTGTAAATTCTTAAGATAGGACAGGACCTGAAATATCTGCTCTTAATTTCACACAGAAATTCATATACCTTTCAAAATTGAATTTGTTTGAATATTATAATGCAGTTCCATTAAAATAGATGCAAAATTGTGTATGTTAGGAACTAGAAAACACAAAATGCAAATATTAAATTCAGCACTATCATTTTTAAAATGTATTTGTTCAGGAAATTGCTTACAAAAATGCATACATTTACCATAATTGTAAGGTTTTCATGTCACTGCCCACACTAATGTCAGCGCTGCATGAGTCCTTAAAAATTCTTCCAAAAAAAAAATGGTATGATCCCCAGTTCTAAAAGCATTGCTCGCCCCAGTGTAAAGGGAAGAGTAATACTTTCTCTGGCTTCATTAGTGCATTTCTCAGTTCAGTCAGCTATCATTCACAGATCTTAATATCCAAATGCTAGAAGCATAAATGATATCTTTGAGTGTGCATTATCCATTCCATAAGCCATTAAGAGTTGTAGAAAGAAAAAATGAAAATCTTGATGATTTAGCTGTTAAATACAGATGTCTGAAAGAAAGTCAGCTTTTATGTATATGTGATTTTTATATAGAGAGAGTATGTATATGTATACCTGTATGTGTGTATGCATTTAATTTTGTTATTAAATGTGATGCATCTATACACAAACAAAGGTTACTTAGATAATTGGTTATAGAATTGTAGCCATAGACACAACACCTCTTCTTGCCATCATGGATTTGGTTCATAAGTGTGATCACACACACGTCATCAGTGTGAATGCCAGCTGCCTTGCAAATTATGTTGCCATTCATCAGGAAAAGAATGTTAAAGTTCTACCTGTCAGAAAAACCCTATAAAGCAAATTCCTCATCTGCCCTTAGAGAAACTAATTTATCTTGTAAAACATAACGTAGCAAACTATAAAAGCCCCATTCTTAAAAAATTACTTCAAAGTTTCCTACATTGATTTCCCTCATGCTCTTTAATTGATTCTACACTTCTCCAATTATTTCTGACTGTATTCTTGTGCACTTGAGGATGCCCAGACTCACACATACACATACACAGAAGCACAATCTTCTCTCTATCAGTACACTGGAAAGATATCTACTTGAGCAAATTGAATCCTTTCTTTTAAGAAGAAAAGCAAAAATATGGATTAATGGGTTTCATATGCTGAACATATGTCAAACTGAGTTGGAACTGAGAATACGTTTTTCACTTTCAACTCATCCTCCATATTTTTTTTTTATCTGAAACCTGGCAGCTTTCAGGATGCAGATGAGCAGCTTCAAAAAATGAATAGCAAACTCAAATTCTTTTCTGATGAAATATTCAAAGGTGGAAGGAAACTATTTCAGACTTTTAAAAAAATGATGAATTCAAAATTCAAAAGATGAATTTTCTAGAAAATTAGGCAATGGCAGATTAAAAAACCAGATTAAAAAGCCAGATTAAAAAGCTTATGGAGCTGCCTGAAGAAAAATATATATATTTTCCACAAAATATGCTATCATTTCCTCGTGATTTGATCATGATTGATAGCAATTATACAGTAGTTTCCATCCTACAGAACAAGAAACAATACCGGGCCTGTTAATGACGAAGAATATGACTTGGTAATTTGAAATTTATACAAAAACTAATCACAAAACTGTGTCTCACTTATGTTGGCCATGTCATGCAGGGGTACTCATTGGAGAAAGAATTATGTTTGGAAGAGTTAGCGGTAAAAGGAAATCATGCCACCAAAGAACACAGCGGTATCATCAAAGCTGACACCAGCCAGAGCACAGAAAAACTCAAAGTAATGCAAGATTTGGAAGATGTGGAGAAAGCAAACCCGTAAAATCACCAAGAATTGGACATAACTAAATAGATATCATCATCATCATCATCATCATTATCATCATCATCACAATAACTACATTTGCCAACTCCAATACATCCACAGACAATCTTATCATTTCATTCGGATGTCTCAGTTAAAAAATGTCATATCTGAGGACAGTAAATTTGGGGTAGTTTCCCAATTCACCATGCTGGAATCAATACATACTTCTTCATTTTGTAAATTTAACTAAGACTTGTATGTGGAACAAAGATACCTTATGTTATACCTATAGTTGTTTACAATGACCTCTCTTCATTTTTTTTTCATAATGAATTCATCAGTTAAATATGTAGCCACATAATACTACTACATGGTTAGCTGGAACCAAGTTGTTTTGTATTTTTGGCCACCCCTTAAAAATATTTAAACATTCTGTATTTCTGGTATAATCCAAATTTTCAGAAACAAAGTTGACAATCATATTTCTCATTAGAGTCCAAAGCTGAAACAATCAGAAATATTCTGTATGCACACATAATATTTCTCTTTCCTTCTTGTCTTTCCAGTCTAACCCTAAGGGAAGACTTTCTTACTTGTCAACTCGCAGTTGCAAATGTTGCTTGTGAAACATGGACCAGGAAACCACTGTATATTTAATATATTCATTTTGGATTATGATCCTACTTAAATTTCATTAAAATCACTTTCACAGTACATAAGTCATTGCTTGGGGGGGAAAACCTACACTTATTTTACCTGTTTGCTTATATTATTTCCCTCCTGCTTCTCTATGACTGTCCAAAATTAAGAAGGAATATGAGGGTGGGTGGAAGGGAAATGCCTATATCAAATAGCATACTTAAAAATGATTCAAAAGTGAAGTGATTCAGACCCTGTGAGAGGACTCATTTTGAATGACTTCCATATTTTAGAAAAAAAATAGTGATAATGATGATGACAATGGTGCTTTAAGAAATCCATATATTAAAGCAGGGGTGTCAAACTCGCATCGTCACATTGTTGTCACGTAACGTATCACAACTTTTTTCCCTTCGCTAAAATGGGGGTGTGGATGGCTAGTGCATGATGCATCCGGCCTGCGGGTTGTGAGTTTGACACCCCTGCATTAAAGTATATGTGCTTTTTAAAGCAACTACATCTTTTTTTTAGAAACTTGAAAAGGTTGGGCTTTTTTACTGAATATCAAAGAGATATTGTTTGCATGCTAGTCAGAGTTTCAAAGCATATTTTTTTAATCATGATTATGTTAAAATGAAATGAGTCTTCTTTCTGCCTTCCCTTTCACTCATAAAGACACGGAGTAAAGGCATGACATCATCTGGTCTCACTTCTGTTATATAGCATCCTACACTGTGCTCAGCTGCAAAGATGCAAACAACATATTCACTGCACTGATGAAAGATTATGGATCCTTTTTCCCTACATGGAAAGGACACCTAAATTGAAAAACCTCTGCCCCTACAGTTCTGTTGGACTGGTTTAAAGGTTGCTGGGAGAAGGGTTGAAGGGAGAGAGACATGCAGTGCAGCTTTAAAAGAAGCAAGAAAGAAGCAGACAAAATTGCTTGTGCAGCCCTTGAAATTAAATTAGAAGTCTGCTATGCCTGTCTAGAAATCAAATTCAGACAGAAGAAGTTTCCAGCTCCCAAGTGCTTTCTCTTCTCAGTGACGTATTATATCATGTCAGCTGGGCTGACAGAAATCAAATGTTAGATTCTAAATCTAAATCAGGCCTGAAAGTCAGAGGAGAGAGGGGGCAGCAAAGTTCAGCCCATCAGTGCAAGCAAAGTTTGCTGACACGTGAAACCAAGAAAGAAAGAAATCGGGTACAAATGTGCAAATTATAAGGGAGTCAGTTCAGTGCAGAGATTAAGGTATTGGGTTAGAAACTGGGAGACTGTGAGTTCCAGTTGCACTTTAGGCTCCAAGCCAGCTGGTTGAGCCATTATTCTCTCTCAAACTTAGGAAGGAGCCAATGGTAAACTACTTCTAAAATCTTGCCAAGAAAACTGCAAGGACTTGTCCAGGCAGTTACCTGGAGTCAAGACTAACCTAAAGCATTAAAAAAAAAGGTGGGGAGGGATTTCGGAAGCTGTCCATATCTGAGTCAGTATCAGTGGTGTGTTGCCCCCGGTTCGGACTGGTTCGCGAGAACTGGTAGTAAAACCGGCGGGAGACTCCACCCACCGTCCCGGATGTCGTCATATGCGATCTGAAGCTTGGCGTGCGTGCGAACAAAGCGAGCGTGTGCGCGTGATCCCATTGCGAACCGGTAGTAAAGGTAAGTAGAATCACCCCTGGTCAGTATAAAGGACCTGGTGCTATAAAGAACCTCTGACTACAAACCAGATATTCTTCTTCTTCACATTTCTCTGACATTGAAATGGTTGTGCTTTCATTTATTGCACATCCGCAATGTTGCATTGAGTGGCTGTCATTTGTTATTTATCCTTGATACCTCATTATAAATGTCACCACAAATGCACCTCCCATTCTACCTTTGTAGCTTCCTTCCTAATTATTACAGCTACAGCATAGCAAAATGGCCATAAACAGCCTATCAACAAGCCATCATGTATTCTGGCCAGCTGAAAGAGTCATTCTCTGAGGCAGATTTCCTGAGGTACATTATTACCTTGTGCAATTCCTCAGATAAATTTCCTCCCTCCATCCCCCACCTCTCCCTAATATGAAGTATATTTTTTCCCCCAACATTCAAGAATGTTGAAATTAAGGGACAATCTTGCAGCAGAATTCTAGCCTTGCCTTTTATACAAGTGGGATTTCAATACCATCCACCTTGCTGGTCTAACTGTAGAGCTGTCATCCGGGGCCAGCATGGCATTTAAAAGGCTCACACAGCTTCCTTTGAAGAAAACTACTTGACTGAATGCCAGGATATTCCTGAGATTATAAAGACAGTCAAACAGGCAGCTAATTCAAGATTGTCAGTCCAATTCCACATGAAAGCCATGGGTTCCTTCTACATTTACATAGAATAGACAGAAATATCATTCCTAGGCATTCTAGCAATGCCATAAACAGGTCTGGGGTAACATTTCTCCTCTGGCCTTTGTAGAACATAGTTTGAAAACCTTGCACTGCACCACACTGGCCTTTGCCAAGCCAGGTTGCTGAACAAGAGACTGTCCCTCCTGCAAAGTCCACATCCATATTGACACAAGAGAAGTAAGATGTGAACCCCAGCAAAGAAGTAACCCTAAACTGAACATTGTTCAACTGTGAGCTGGTCAAAAAGTCTGGCAGTTGCAGTCCTAATACATCTACAGACCATCTCATTGGGCAAACACTAATTTGAGAAACAGGAGTCTCCAAATTTGCTTTAACATGTAAAAAAGTATTATTGTCAAAACTTTTGGAGGATGGAAGAACAATTCACATAATCTTCATGTTAGGCCACCAATTTAATATCATGCATATGAGCCGGACTATGGGTATCATTATTCTGGCCACTGGCCATCCATAATGGTGCCTTATGGTTATTGTCACCTAGCTTTCAGGAGTTCATAAAAAAATAAATTTATATCATATATTAGGGTTGGGTAAGATTAGATTAGTTTCACTGAAGGCTATCTACCAAATATCATGGATATGATGAAACTTCAAGTCAATTCTCACATGTTTTCAGGCACAATTTTATCCATTGCACCACAACAGCTTTTCACAATGCATAAAAACTGAATACAAGAAGACTGCTTTGGATGTATTTTGACAGTCTATTCATTGACAATAATTTTGCAGACTATTCAGTTGGAAAGAGACTATACATGTCACCCAAACTGGCTAGATCCTTCATGTATTAAGACTATCAACTGATTGACGGGGAAAGCAATAATATTGGGACCAGAAACTATATTACTGTTGATAATTAAGGAAATAGAACCAATAAAATATGAGAAAGAATTGATTAGAATTATGATTATAATGGCTAGAATTATAATAGCTAGATATTGGAAATTAGATGTGAATTTTAGAATAGAAGAGTGGGTATTGCAAAATGTGGAAATTAGCTTTAAATGACAAAATGACATGTAATATTAAAATTAGAAATGGTAACTATAAAGAAGATATTTTCTGGAAAATTTGGAAACCATTTGTGGAATATGCCTTTGGAAAATTGGACACTTCGGTACCTGTACCCCGAGAACGTGGATTTTGGCGATCATGAGGATATATCCGAAGAACCGAATCTTCCTTTCTTATGTATAGCACAGGTGAAGTATTGTATATGATGTTTGTAATGTTATTTTAAAAATAAAAAAAATTAAAATTAAAATTAAAAAAAGACTATCTACTGATGATTATCTGTTGATCTTTTATATTCACTATTCTACTACATTATAACGTCTGCTTTTTAAAGCCTTTAGACATTAATGTATCAATAAAAAGATAAATGTCTATCCATAAGATCATTGTATATAGCCAGGGGGCATTCAAAGTTATAAGTTATCAGATGTTTGCTTAAGAAGTGACTAAATATTATACCATTAAAAGAAAGCAAGTTTGCTAATAATCAATTTTCAACTAGATTTACCATTCATATTAAGACAATTTTTCCATGAATTGGGGTCAGGGAGGAGATGCAACTGGAGGCACAGTTTACAATAGGCTTTATGCTCCTAGGAGAATCTAAAGCCTGGTGATCTCAGGTGGAGCAGAGGTGGTGATGCTTATGCTAGGGGGAGGCTGCAAAGACAGATTTGCTTGCTCACCTGCTGCTGATCTCCAGCTGTGCAACCCAATTCCTAACAGGCCACAAGCCATAGTCTGAGAGTTGGGGGGCCCGTTTTTAAAAAATGCACATTACAGGAAATAACCTGCATCTAGTCCTCATTATTAACAAGTGTTTGGAGGAGAAACAGAATCACTACATACCCATTGCTGTTAAACCATTCTGGTTCCTTTTTGAGTTATTCAAGTCATTAGGGTTTTTTTGGGTGGGGGGAGTGGGGAACCAGCAACAAGATAGGTCTTAAATCAAGCAGAGCAGAAAAGTGAAATGAATATTCTCTATGTTTCTATTTATAGTATGTCCTTTTTTTGGTGATACATTTAGCAACTCTATTTGAAGCTCCCAGCAGCATATGTTCTAAGGACCTTAGTGCAGAGAAGAGCAACAAAAATGATTAGGCGATTGGAGGCTGAAACATATAAAGAATGGTTGCTGGAGTTGGGTATGTCCAGTTTAATGAAAAGAAGGACTAGGCAGTGTTCCAATATCTCAGAGGTTGCCACAAAGAAGAGGGAGTAAAGCTATTCTCCAAAGCACGTGAGGGTAGGACAAGAAGCAATGGGTGGAAAATAATCAAGGAGAGAACCAACCTAGAACTAAGGAGAAATTTCCTGACGATTGGAACAATTAATCAGTGGAATGGCTTGCCTCCAGAAATTGTGGGTGCTCCAACACTGGAAGTTTTTAAGAAGTGATTGGACAACCATTTGCCTGAAATGGTATAGGTTTTCCTGCCTGAGCAGGAGGTTGTACTAGAAGACCTCCAGCGTCCCTTCCAACTCTGACCTGTCTGGATGCTTCTTCTAAATAATGTATTTATCTAGACTTTCTAAGATTATCAATAATAGTCCCCACTAATAGTTGAAGATCAAATAACAGAAACCCCTAAGGTTAACTCCATCCTTCATTTTATCATGTACTTTCTATTCTGAAGGTTTGACTCAGTAACTCTAATTCCAGGTTATCACATCTCTTGGTAGCAATAAGCTAGTTAAATTTAAGCTGGTTTATTTATTATGCTTTGGAGATATGGTCAGGCCTACGTAACCAATCTCAGGTTTGAAAAAGCAACATGACTCAAGTTAGCACAGAGCAATGGAAAGGATGGCAGAGAACTCTTATGTTTTACCATATTGCTAGCGGCCACTTCATTTCAACTTGGGAAAGACTGATAAAAGAACTGAATATCCAAACATTCATCCTGACTTTGATTTTGTGAAGAGAATGGAAAAAAAATTCTAAAATGAAATATTAGTGCCTTCACTGAACTGAACAAAACTCTGTCATGTGTCATTACGGGCTATAAAAATGTAATACCTTATGCTTAATTCTTAGGAGTGGAAGGGAAAAAAGAAGAGGATGATCAGCAGCAAAGTGGATGGACTTAGTTACAGTGGTGACAAGTGCATTATTGGAAGATGTGAATGATTAGATTAGATTAGTTTAGATTAGATTAGATTAGATTAGATTAGATTCCCTATGTCAACACCAATCTGATGAAACATGATTAATCAATCAATCTCTAGGAATATTCTTACTACTAAGGGTTAAGGTTCATTCTCCAAGCTTGTGAGTTGGTTTTTGAACGTTTCATTAACAGGCTAGGTAACATCTTCAGTGGAGTTTAGGAGATATCAGTGTCAGTGTTCTTCTGTTTAGGAGGGCTTCAGGTGTGGGTGTGTCAAGTGAGGGTCTTGTAATGGGTCAGGTGTGAGTCATCAGTGAGTTTTATGATAAGGAGGTTACATCAGGTCAGGGCCATTAGGAGGTGAACGCTAGTGGGGGGTTGCGTGGGTTGCTTGAGGGTCGGTGCTGTCTCTCGTTGGCTATTTGATTGATTTGGATTCTTACTACTATTGTGTTTGTAAACAGCCATGTCCTGAGCTATGTGGCAATGATTGTCCATTCACTGGTATCTTGAAAAGCTATGAAGAGTCCCAGAGCTACAGGCTAGATAGTGAACTTTAAAAAAACCCATCCAGAATGCAGCAATGGCAAGCCATTTCTGTATTGTACAAAATGCCCCCCCCCCAAAAAAATACATCCATGAATTCACTAAATGCCTAACTTCACAAAACTTATGAGTTTTCTTAAGTAGACTTGAAGCTGATGGGCTAAAATGTCAGAGGACTCAGGTTGCCATTTTCAACCTGTTTCTTTCCTCAACCTTAGCACACAATTTTTTTCAATGGAAAATAGTTGTGCTAAGCCTTAAAGATGTCCTTTCTTTGCTTTCTGTAACAACTTCTGGATTCTTCATAGTCTCTTCAACCTCAGGTTTGGCAATAGAGAAAGCAGAGGACTGCAGCTACCAGGTTGAATTTGGTCTATAACAGCCCATTGCTCCTGATCTCAAAGCTCATCAGTGGTCGGTTTGCTTAGTTAATTATACACACATTCCTACGTAATAAATAACTTGCTGTCAAAGTGGCCTCTTTGCCATTACGAACTGGCCAGTTTGCTTTGAACCCAAAGACAGTTTCTTGAATCAGCATAAGAATCCCACAGCTTTGGGATCCCAGGAGATACCTGAACAGGATTCTCTGTTTGACTGAAACAGAAGAATACTAAACAGAGTTTGGCAACAATCTGGTATTTTTTTTCATATCTTCTATCAGCACCTGCACTAAACAATTTATAGCATCTGAAGCTTTCTCCAGTGATATACATATGCAAGGCTGTAATGGCAGAGTGAAGAGAAAAAAGCCCCAAGACATTATTGATGCTCCTTCAGCAAGGGCAGGAAAGTTTCAGTTATTTAATCATGGATAGTCAAAGCTAATCATCAAAGGGGAGGGGGATTTATATGCAATCTGAAACAGGAAAGGCTATGGCCCAAGGATGCAGAATTGACAAATTCTTTCCATTGACTGCATTTCATTTTCAGACTTCCCTCAAGAGGAAAAGTAAGGCAGCACTAAGCTCACAATAAACTAAACAGCAATCACCAGGAACTAGGAAGAGTGCCATTTTAAAAACCTATGTTTGTATGGCACCAGTCAAAGATCAAAATTCACAATCTTTCTGTTTTGTTCCACCTTAGCAAACAGGCACCATGGACAGGAGCATACTGACAAATTATGCTTTATTATTTGTAGTCCACTAGCGAGGATGGTTCTTAGAGAAGTGGATTTTAGCCAATGGGTTCCGGTGGAGTTCTAGACCTTAAGCTGATTCATAAAAGTACCACTACCATCTAGTTGGTAAAAAAGCTATCCTAAAAAGTAATGAATTTCTAAATACTTGTCTAGGCTGAGATGGGCCAGATTTGAAAATCTGAATATATACAATCTGGAGAATACTTTCCCCAACATATACCCCTTACACATCAAGACTTAGACCTATCTTTCCTATACAGCACTAGAAAGTTGCCCTGTCTAGTTTTAACCATGTAAACATTAAACTACAGAGAGATTTGGAAACGATAAAGCCACAACCTACTCCTACTCTTCTGATGTCTGGAATTAGAGAGTGCAATGCCTCCTCTAGGCACTGACTGATGATTCTGCTGAACCATAATGTCTCCGACCATTTCCAAATGCCTGCTTTATAAAGTGACAAGCCATAATAAAGTTAAGCTGGATATGGAAATTGAGTATTTTGGAGACAGTATTACAGTTCTTCAGATGAAGAGGTTGCATTGAGAATAAAAGCTCCTGTCTTGCTGAGGAACACTCAAAAGCAGTATTCCCTCACCATTATAAACACAGTAATTCAAAGCTTCTATCCACCTATGACACCACTTTTGAAGCTCCAGGTTCAATCTGTAAAACAATACATTAGTTTTAAGATTACTTCCTGACACATTAAGACAAATCCTCTATAATTAAAAAAGAAAAGAAGCCAATTATTATAACTTCCTGGGAAACATCAATGCCTGTTTTGGTTTTATTTGTATATTATACTGTATAATGTGCTGAATATTTAGAAGTCAGCATAAAGCAGGCTGCTGACAAAAGAAACCTCAAATATCAGGAATTGTGTATCCTGAAAATTGGTTATCAGGGTAACAGCGTTACTTTATTATAGTTCAACTTCTTCGCTGTTTCTTGTTTGAGCCTTCACCTTTTTCTGCAGTCCCAACCTTTCAGAAAAGATAGGCACATACCCATTATATTGCTTTATTTAGTTCCCAGAACCCCATACAAAAAGCAAGTAATGTCTATGCATAACCTTCCTTGATTTATTATTCTATCAAATTTAATTAATTACTGTGACTTTATATTTTGATTTATCCATTCCTCGATAAACTCACACACATACAAATCTTCCCTGTTCCCCCCAATACCCCTCCAATCTATGGCAGAAAGACACTTTTTGAAATCTTTATTCCCTTAATTGGATTATCATTTGTCTCCTGTGCATTTTTCACATGAGAGTCATATTCTACCAATTTATAGAACTTGATTCAGAATAGAAAAGCTTATAGGCCGAAGAAGACACTCAACAATCACAACCCAGCTATTCCATTGTAGACACTATAGAACAGACTCTGCTCAGATCAGTGATATTGCTTAAGTAAAAGGAAGAAGGCAATATAGAAGAGTAGCCCTTAAAAAGCCACAACGTGTTGCATCTTGAAAGCCAGATATACTTCACTTTAGTCCTTACTAAAATCCCCACTGCCCCAAGGAGATCCCTGAGTAATAACCACAGGGTCAAGTAGAAATAAGCACTGACAGTGAAGCAGCCTTCCCCATTGCTAATAATGATTTAAAATTGAACAGATTTAGCCCCGCAGCATGAGAAACAATGACGCTGGAAGACAAACCAAAAAAAAAAAATCTTTCGGTGCTATTCAGACCTTCTTTATGCAAATAGATCTTTTCATCTATTTGAAAAGGCCTAAAGACTTGGCTGTTTCAACAAATGGGTTGATTCTGATTTCTGGGTTTTATTATTTATTTGTCTCTGTTTTAATTGGTTTTAGTTTGGCTTTCTTTTATTACTGTATGTTTTTTAACCTGTGTTCGCCGCCCTGAGTCCTTAGGGAGAAGGGCAGCATATAAATATTTGTAAATAAATAAATAAATATTTGTTACTAGCCTACTTTAATTTCCCTTTTTGTTCTGGATTTTTATTTATGAGATTTAAAAATTCAATCAAGAGATATAAAAAGCATTTAAAGAGTAAAAAAGCAAACAAAATATTTAAAAAGCAAAAAAAAAAAATAGGAAACAGATTTATAAGCATTATGAAACTGAGTAAGAAATTCCAAAATAACATTACATCTGCTCGTTAAAATATCTTTGGTCAGTTTGTATCTTTTAATTAATATTAGAAGTGAGTTTATATGTAGTAATTGATGACAATTATTAACTAGTATAATAAGGATGTATTTTTGAGATTGAAGGTGAGGTTAGCTCCATCCCTGTTAGCCTTTCAGAAGGCCCTCAAAATATGGGTCTTTCAGTAACCTTGGAGAGCGTACAGGGAGCCTGTAAATTCTTCTTCAGCAATCGTGCTTCTTTTTTTTTTTAATTTGACATTGTGACATTTTTTTAACTGTGGCTGTATGCCACACAGAGTCATGTTCAGTGAGATGGGCGGGCATATAAATTTTTTAAACAAATAAAATACACCCACAATTTAATTTGCCAAACTTCTATGGAAGGGATTTTACAAAATTATAAAGAGAAATATAATATTGTAGCATAATATTGTGTATCATGTACACAAACCCATGTTAATATATATGTGTTGTGGGACTATAAGGCTTGGTGATATCTAATAAAAAAAATTAGTTAAAAAAGAATTCCATCCTTGTAATTTCTTTCATTCTATTATAAATATTTCCCTGAATTGTTAGATTATCTCAGAATTGCCACTAAATGCAAAAGAACGATTCAACTTAACTGTTGCATTTCCAAACAGTTTTAGAGAAATGTCCATTTTAGATAGTAGCAATCAGAGTAATCAGTTTATCTAAGTGTAATATTGACTGCAACTTTAGGATACTTTTCCACTGATAGTCTTATTGTTGCATATAAAATGCTTTTTTATGTTCTGCACTCATTTAATCACAGTCTTTGACTTACTGCTCATAAATCTGAAATGTATTTCAACAGACATTTATAGATAAACCCCAATAAATAATCTAACTTTTTGTTATAATTTTTTCAGAAAAGTCAGGTGTGCAAATATTCCACCTTGTTTTGAAATTCCTTTAGAAAAAAGCCAATTATTTAAAGACATTGAAACCAGTGAGGCGATACTAACCCTTCTGAATACACAATTGCAAAGGATTTCATCTTTGTCTTATTAATAATTAAATTTTGCAGTCTATATGACTTACTGGTCAAATGTGTTTGTACATTCATGTTCATAAAAATAAGTAGTTAATATTGAACCATGAGGAGATTAAGTTGGGACTAATTCCTTTTCTGTATTTATCCCATACCTTACTACGGAATGATCTCTTCTGTTTCTATCAAACCAAACCAAAATCTGGAAATTTACTTCTATCTAGTCATTATCATTATCATTATTATTATTTAGCATATGATGAGAACATAAGAGAAGTAAACATATACACACAATCCATGTAATTATATACAAAACTTCCACTGGATGTCCAATTCAGCTAGCTATATTATTTAACTAGCCGTAAAGTGATAAAGTCTAGTTTGTAATCCAACTGAAATAGCTAGTTTGGCAATATAATTTTATATTGTTACTTTCCCATTCTTTGAACAACAGTCCTGCTTTCAAATCTGTTCCTTTTCCTGCTAAGTAATGACTTATCTTTCCAATACAAATAGTAGAGAAATGCCCTTTGTTCAAATTTTTATTTTAATGTGAATTTTCCCAGTCACACATCTTGCATACCTAAACCAGAATACCATTATAATTTTTTTCTGAAATACAAAAAAACAAACACCAATAAATCATTAGGTAGGTAGGTAGGTATGAAAGTAGGTAGGTAGGGTTCTTTGTCTTTTCTTTAAAGGGCCCATGGAAGAAAATATTTTTTTATCTCATTTTACAACAATTAACAAAGCTTCAAAATAGATTAAGTAGAATGAGAAACTCTTCAGAAGCCATTCTGTCTACAATTCTGTATTCACATCTCAAGGAATAAGATTTCCTGAACCCAAAGAAATTACTTCTAAAAAGACGAGTTCAACATGAGCCATGGTGGTGCAGCGGTTAGAGTGCAGTACTGCAAGCTACTTTTGCTGACTGCCGGCTGAGTGCAATTTGGCAGTTTGAATCTCACCAGGCTAAAGGTTGACTCAGCCTTCCATCCTTCCGAGGTGGGTAAAATAAGGATCCAAATTGTTGGGGGCAATATGCTGACTCTGTCAACCACTTAGAGAGGGGCTGTAAAGCACTGTAAAGCAATATATAAGCCTAAGTGGTATTGTTATTGCTATTATATTCTTAAATCAGCTTTACTGCTGAATAGGGTTTGCAATTCAAATTCTACACCTATAAAGTGACTTTGTTGACAATTTTGTGTGATTATGTCTTACTGTACAACTTGGCCACAGTTTTACTGAAGACAGAATGCAGCAAAATGCAGCATTCCACATTAGATACTACACAATTCAGTAACCTTGCAGAAGTAGGAAAAAATGCAACATCATTGTTGCAGATCTGATTAGTTTTTCCTTGGTTCCTAAAGGATGAGTTTGCAGCCTCCTTTAAAGCTTTCCAATGATCACAGCAAGGAGCAGAGTTCCTCTTCTGGTAGATTATCCTTGAGATTTTCGGTCTTTGGGTGGTGGGCTCCCTGAAGTGTTTGAAATGGCAGAGTGCACCTTAGCTGCTGTTGATCAGCTCATTAACTGGAGCATTGCCGGCAACTCCTCTGTTGCCTAATTTGTGAGCTTAACGTCAACTATAGATGGCTCACTGCATTCCTACAACACAACTGAACAGCAGGCAGGCAAGCCCAAAAGATGATCCCCTCAAGGCATGAAGCAATTTAAAAGGTTCAATAATTGGAGACAATGTGTACCTGAGACACCCCAGCTGACACTGCCAATTTTACAATATCCTCAGAGGTCAAATACATCTAGAAAGGCAAAAGAGAGAATACAAAGCTCTGCACACGAGTGAAGGTTATTTCTTGTTTCTGTCTTATGCTTTCTGATTTGATGAGCTTCTTTCAAAACCAGGAAAGCAATGACCTTGCTGCATATAACAGACTCCAAAGTCAAAGTCATCTCCTCCAATAATAGGCAGGATAAAACACAATGTCTATGAGTTTCTATTTAGAAGCTTGATTCAATTTTCCACATGGTGAGATTGGCATTCCAGGTAGGTAGGTAGTCAGATAGTCTATTCTGTACGTGTGAGGATGGAGACAAGATATGAATGCTTAATTTTTCTGATGTTAGATAATCTCTCAAGATGAATAGGACCATCAAATGTGAAGTGCCTTTGGAGGAATGATCCCATATCTGGAGATAGCATCTGGATATGGTAGAATTGAAGAGATAGTTTAAAAGATATATCTAAACTTTTTGTTCTCAACTGTCCTAGAAGAAGAGTTCCAAAGTTTTGTAAGAAGCTCCCCTATATAAATGGGCTCTACTCAAGAACAGTTTCCATTAATTTCAAGATGCCAAGTCCCCAGAGATAGGAGATCAGAAAGCCCTGAAGAAGATTCTTGAGTATGATGAACTCAGTTATCCTAGTTCAAAAAAAGGCTTTAACTGTGCCATCTCAACGTGGGGATATAGTACTCCAATTACACAAAAGCTCAAATAATTCTTCTTCTTCAGCCTTTGCAACTTTCTATCACACAAAAACTGGAAGCATTTGAAAAGGCCATAAGATCTTTTCAAGAATCAGAAGCAATCAGGCAGAGAACAAACAAAATCATCTCTACCAGCCTAATTAAAGCTTCGATTGCTCACAAATAAGTGCTAAATCAAAACTTTTCTTGCTGGGAGTTAATTGTCTGTAACCTCTTGAGGTAAGCTCTTCTAGGATCCAGACAATGACTTCTCACACGTTTTCCACAGATAGTTTCCTTGGAATTCTCAACTAGGATGGAACACAATGGAGCTTGCTTATCAATAAAGCTTGCCTATAATTATTTCCCGAATGACTGTGATTTTGAAGTCCTTCTTTTGTCTACTTCATTTAAAACCTGCATCCTCTTAGGATTGAGAGCCTATGTTTAGATGACTTAAATAAAAAACACTGTGCAGCCTATCATTTCAGAAGAAATAAAAGAAGAATACAATAAAAAGAAGAAAATGTTGCCTTAATAAAGAAATACCAGAAATAATATTGTAGTAGAGAAACTCTGCTACATTCAAAAAAGCAAGATATGCTGCATCATAAGAAAATAAATTAATACTGACTGCTGTATTAACTTTTATTTTCCTTTCAGTGAAGTACTAATATTGTACAGATTTCAGGCATAAAAGGCAAAGTACACCTAATTTTCACAGAAGGGGTAAAAAAACAAATCCAGCATCCACAACCTGTCTGAATCTACTACAACACCAACAGCAAGAACGCAAGAATCCCTTAGCATTCATTAGTCTCTGCCCAACTATTTTGTACCTTACAAGTCATTGCACACCATGGAACTAACTTATCACAGTTAGTTGCGTTATATTACAAAAATGTACGCTACTAGTAATAGTAGTAATCCAATACAAGAAACTGAATATGGATGGTATAGATGCATCTTTTGTCTCTTCTTTTAATAATTCATAGAAAATTTGATTGAATAGAACAATAAACACATGCTACACAAGTACATGCTATATGTAGATTAAACTACACGCATCCCTAATTCATAGTATACATTTCCCTACTCAAAAATTTAACATAAAATGAACCCTTCTAAAACCGATAACTGATTATCCTCAGATAGGCCTAAGGATAATCCTTGAAAAGGAAAAGGATAATCAGTTTCACAATTCTCTGAACATTTTCCTGCAAGCACAGGAAGGAAGATATAGATGTTAATGCTTTTTCTATCCTTGTCAGCCTGATGAAGTATATTCTCAGCAGCCCATGCAATGGTCATCCATCTAGTAATTGCTTCTATGGGAGATGGGATCTTTACCCAACTTTGGAAGTTAATGCAGCTATCAGTTTCCGTAATAGCTGCCCTACCAAGCCAACCAAGAAGAGAGCAATTGTTAATATCAGGATATTAATGTAACATAGCTGGCAGGAAGTGGACAGACAGCATACTATTTTAAGCCTTTGCATCCCAGATGAGGTACCTGCTGGCTCTAAGAAAGTCTTCAATCAGATAATGGTGGAAAGCAACTGAGCATAAAAACATAGTAGCATCTATATAGCTATCAGAGGTCAAAATTTTTCCACTGTGTACTTGCTTGTTGGAGAAAAAGTCATAATTGGTTATCATATTGATGTATTTATTTTCATTATGTTCCTTGTAACTATGATGTTATAATCAAACAATCTTAAACAGTCAGTGTCAATTTCAAAAGAAAACACAACAGATTTCTACTAACAGGTTACAACCACACAATCACCCCAATCTATTCTTTAAAAAATCATCCTTAAGCACTGGATGCAATCTGGAGCGTATGAGAGAAGATGCTCTTTGTTATGTCCTAGGCACAAACAACTACGGTCATTGTAGCTAATAGGAGCAATGCAAAGCAGTACATAATTCCTCTTTTTGCCTTGCATTACTGCTCTAATAGCAGCAAGGCTGCTTGGCATGAATTTCTCCACTTTCTGAAAGACTTTCCAAAGGGAGACTAGACAGCCTTAGATGCAGCACGCTCATCTTTTCATGGAGGAGACTAAGCTTGGCTGAAGTCAATAACTATTATGATGGATTGATTGATTATGTGCCATCAAGTTAGTACTGACCACAAAGATAGACCTTCTCCAAGATGATGTTCTCTTATATTCATCACAAATCCTGAAACATTATCAGTAGATTCTTCTGTAGACTAACTCCCCAGGAGAGAAATTAGATGTAAAGCAGGAGTGACAGCAGAAACTGATTTAAACCTTTGATCTTTTGCTAGCTGCTGCCATCATGTGATGAAGAACAGGGAAGATACCACAAGCGTAATTTGTTTGGGGGCAGGTTGCCATGTGTCATCCTTTCTCTTACTCCCCCTCAATATAATCATGGTTAATGAAAGACATATTATAGCCAAAGTTTCAAGAAGAGTCTGTAAAAGAACTATACTATTCGCTTATTTCCAACTCAGCACTTTTCCATTAAGATAACAGATAAACATTTAATTCATTGGCATGGTGCTATAACTTCTTTTCTGTTAGGTAAACTGTGATCATTATCAGTGAAATAACAATGGCAGAGAAATAAATTTGTAGTATGTAAGCTTGCTTCTTTAGTTCTAAGTTGTGAAGATAGTTAGTCCTCCAGTGAAGTTAACTACTGTAAATTCAGGTCTTTCTAGAAATTGTGCTTTTACTTCACAACACAATATGTTAGCAATTTTCCAAATGCCTATTTAATGGGACTCATTCTTGCTTAAGAACTATTCTAGGGACACGGGTTTTGTAATTTTTTCACCGAACAACTACAAAGGTTTTCTAAAGCAAGTCCTGCAGAATTCTGACTAAAAGAGTACGAGGTGAAATGAGCAAAATTACAGAAGTACAGTGTAGTTTTAGGCCAGGCATGGGGGAAGGGAAGAGAGTGAGAGACAATCTTTCTGCTCTTCAGAAATCCATTGAGAAATGTATAAATATGAGAGAGAAAGCTTATTTGTACACTCATTAATTTGGAGATAGTGTATGATACAGCAATGAGGCCTGAATTATGAAATATAGAGTGAACATTGATTGGTACATATGGCAAGAGTGGTATATAATGAAAATAAAGCATGCATGAAAAGAAGTGAAATGTTTAATACATGATACAAGTAGTCCTCAACTTACAACAGTTCATTTAGTGACCATTTGAAGCTAGAACAGCACTAAAAAATGTAATTTATGACTATTTTTCATATGACCATTGCAGCAACCCGTGGCCATGTGATCAAAATTCAGACTTTTGGCAACTGACTCAAATTTCTGACAGCTGCAATGTCCCAAGGTCATGTGATCATCTTTTGCGAATTTCTGACAAGCAAAGTCAATGGGTTGACAACAGACTCACTTAATAACTGTGTTACTAGCTTAACAACTGCAGTGATTCACTTAACAAATGTGGCAAAACTCACTTAACAAATGACTCACTTAGCCACTAAAATTTTGGGCTTAGTTGTGGTCGTAAGTTGATAACCTGTTCAGCACTGAGCTCATAGCAAGCTAATATTAAGTGATGTTTCTTTGGTGTTTTCATTTATTAATTGATACATATACTGTATATAAGGCACCCCAATGAGCTGTGGCTAATGGAGTAAATAACACTCCACCTTCTCCCTGTGTGCACTTTGCTCCCTTCCTGTCCATCTGGGTCAATTTTATTTTAACTGAATTTTAAATTTAAGAACCCTATTTATTGTTTTATTTTTATTGTATGCGTATAAGCCACCAGTGAGATGGACAGCATACACATTAAATAATAAATAAATGAGGAATGCTGGTGAAATCAGAGGTAGATCAATTCAACTTGTGAATGTGCATGTATTGTCCTAGGCATAATGATGCAGTATTGTTGGCTAAGAACATGAACAAATTTGTAGCAAATGTTAGATAGACTTTATTATGCCATATGTCGTTTGGAACAGAAAATGAATATATCAAATAGATTGGGTTTTATGGAGAAAATGAAATGAAACATTGCAAGTGATATGTAAATAGTGAAAGCCCTAGAACAAGTAGATTAATTTTCATTTGTTTTGTTATCAAAACATATTCCTCCTCCTGCAATTAGGTGTTTAAACTTTATTTCTGAAGAGTTAATGTATAGGTTTATTTCAAGTTAGAGACATACATACACAAGTATCTACTGACAGGAAATTAATAAAAAATACGATCCAATATATAGTCGATACTCCTTTTACCCAGCTTTATATCCTATTTCCCAAAGTTTACAATATAGTTTGACCTAGTCTTTGTCAAGATACTGTTACTTATGTTAGTTTGTAGCTGTTTTGTTATCTATCCATCTATTACTATGTAAGAGGGATAAGTTGATATATTTGAAAAATTACATACAAAGAACAATTCAAAACAGGCCCATGGCAAAAAGGTTTGGAGGGGAGGACCAGAATGAAGACTTCTAATTTGACCCAACAAAACAAGACACAATTCTCAAAAAGAAATGAAGTAGATCTGAGGCAATAACACTGAAGTGGCAAAGTAACTACAGATTTAATAAGGCTACCAAAGTGGGAGTAGTCAAACATTGTTGTACAGAAAAGTAGATGATAATTCTAGCTATCACGTAGTGAGTTCATGCATAGTGGATGCCAATCTCAATTCTTCTGAACCATAAACCTACTCAATGAAGTAGGCTTTGAGTTGGAAAGGCATGGATAATTATGGCTAAGTATGAGTCTGAAGTTTCTAATTCAGAAAATCCAGAATAGTGGTTCTATAATGTGCCCTATTTCTAGCTAGTCAACATGACATTTTACAAACAAATGCTTTCCAGATATATACAAATTTCTAGGCATATGCTGATAAATAAGTAACAATGGAGTTGCTTTTTATCACTCTCTGTGTGACAGCATATGGTCTGTCAAATCCTAGAAATGCCCTGAAACATGCTTTTATCCCCATTCCCTCAACCTCTCCTGAGAACAATCCTTTGCTCACCAAAACCATATAATTCACTGAAGAATGGTAACGGAACCTGCAAGCAACAGAATGTCACTGGGTGACCTAAAGATCCTTGGCTCAGTTACACAGTTCTGTACAAGTGTAGAATCATCCCTGCGGGGACATAAGAGATCATGCTGGGAAAATCATAGCATCTGCCTTAGCAAACACTTATAGAACTGCAAGCACCATTTGTCGTCCTGGGGAGACGGAATTAAAAAATAGCTTCCTTCCTGCACAGAATAAGGCAGCATCCCCCACCCACCCACTCACTCCTTCTAGCTTCCCATTAAAGAAACAAAGGAAGTATCTCTTACACATTTCTAGGAATGCTAAAATAAAATAGTGAAATGTTTTTTTTTCCTTTTTTTAAAAGGAAGAAATATATTTTCAATTAGCAACATAATGGAAAATTGAAATACATGCTGTCTCTCAGTGTATCTTTTGCAAAAGAGGAGCATTCGTTTTTTCTCCTTACCATCACCTACTAAATGAAAAAATCAGAAGTTCTGTTGTGCTGGAAAGGCATCTCCTCACTTTATCAATTCCCTCCATACTTTGTTACTTTTCTCCAACTCATCACCTTTAAATAAATTGAGATTGGAACTCCTCAATCCCTCACCCTGCATGAGAAACGGAGAAGAGCTTGATGACTCTCTATATTTTCACCCACACATTCAAGCTATGTCAGAAATGTTCCTTAAGCCCAAAACGATCATTTAACCATCACCAAAAAAAGAATTTCAGAAGGCAGAAACAGACAACCACCGAAAAGTGTGATATAAATTTTAAACATTAATAAAATGCATGTACATGTAAATCGATTTGAGAAGCCACATGGCTTTTGCTGTCAATTCTTAAACTACTGGTTCTACATCTAACTGGAGATGCTGAGTAGTGTCATCCACTAGTATGCTGATGCTATCCAATTGTATCTTTCAACCACAGCCAATCTAACTCACTCTTAATAACGTCAAATGGTTGTGGCTGTGGAAGGTTTTATTCTTGGATGGGGTACCAGTTCCCTTTTAGGAGTGATGTGCAGTTTGGAGGGCTTCTTGGACTCACAACTCCTGGTCAGAAAGCAGATGGTAGCTGAAGCCAAGGGGCTTTTGTGCCACTTCCTCGATTGGGCAGTCTTCTAGACAGTCACTCACATCCTTGTCACATATCAGCTCAACTATTACAATTCACACTACATGGGGCTGCCCTTGAAAATTCTTGGCTCATAATACAGCAATTCACTCAGTGGCTGCCACATGGCACTTCTGCTTTGTGAGTTGCACTGTGCCAATATGCTTCCAAGTATAATTCATGGTGCCTTCATCACTCATAAAGCCTTGCATGGCATAGGGCCTGGTTCTCTCAGATAACTAATCTCCCCTGGTTTTGGCCCAGCCAACAGAGCTCGCAGACTGGATACACTGCAGGTCCCCTCAAACAAGGTTATATTTCAGGACCCAAGAAGCACACTATCTCTGCCATGATGCTTACTCTCTGAAATGAGATTCTCCTTAGATACAGACAACTCCCACCCTATTGGCATTCTGTAAGGCCTTCAAAACCTGCTGTTTTCCCAGGCCTTGAAATACAGTAGATGGAAACCTCGTTAGATACATTTATCATATGTTACATATATTCTGAAATAGCTGTCTGGCTTTGTTATTTTGTTTCTCTCCTTCACTGTATTTCATTTATTTTGCTTTATTTGTGTGGTTTTATCCAGAATTGGCTGGAGTTGGGCAGTCCCTAGTTTAGGCTCCCTGGTCCCTTATTTTCTGACTGTACTATCCTGCCCTTTTAGAGCAAATAGAAAATACAACCAAAATAATGATGTCAAAATATTTAAATTTGAATTATTTTAGCTTGGTTTCCCGTTGTTAGATGGGAATGGCAGCCTAACTCATCAGATAACAAAACCAAAAAACCTGCACATATATGCTGATAATATATTTATAGGTGCGAATAGTAACATGAATCATATCTCCTCATTCCTTAAGAGTCAGAACATTATATTATTCCTTCTCTCTTGGCAACATTCTCTTGGGCAACCTTCCTATATGAAATCGTACTAAGTCCTGTAAATGTATTATGGGAAAATGAATCAATTGGTCCCATGTTTTCAAATTTTAGAATATGCCTTAAATAAGTAGAACTGTGCAACAAACTCATACTTTGATGTAGGAAAGTCTTCTGAATGACATAATAATCCTTTTGAGTTTTAGAGTGTTTTGTCTTTTAATTTGGCCAAAAACATGATCAAACTCTGAAAACAGAATAAAGACATTCTTTAAAAGATTTTTATAATATTGATGACACTTATGTTTCATCCAGCATGGTTGCTGTTGAGCAGTCACTTTTAACTCTTCATAACTCTAATTAACATGATTTCACCAACACTATCAGATCTTCCTTTGTAGTAACTACTTCTTTGTTTCTTCTAAGCTCTTTCATGTGTCAGTTTGTCTAACCATCTTGTCTTCGACAAGCCTTTCAGTCACTCTTGATTTTTTTTCAACATCAGGTTCTTCTCCAATGATTTCACAAAATATTTTGCACATTTGATTTCACAAGTGTGCAAAATATTTAAGCTTTAGCTTCATTTTTAGCACTTCCAGTGTTTTTATCCCTATAGCATTGAATAATTTGTTCTGGGTTTTGTTTTGTTTTTTGTTTTTTTTTTGGGGGGGGGGGTTTGTATTCTTAACTATTTTCTCCAACATCACAATTCAATATTCTTTTTTCTTCTTTCAGCCTACCTCTCTGATGATCCAGCTTTCACAAGAAATCTAGATATATTTTATCTAGATTTATCATCATCTTTCCCTTGTTGCAGGCAGCTCTCTATTGTCTTCATACTGAGAATTAAAAACAATGCAAGGACTGAATTCATATAGTCATTTAAATGTGCCCCATCCTTCAAACACCTTGTTATTTTTGAAGATGCACTCAAGCCATGCACTGCTGAGCCAGATACGCTTGGATTCCTGCAGCAAACCACCTAAAAGAAATTATCCTCTTTGTCTTCAACAAAGCTCTGGACCAGATGACATACTTGGAATTTTAACAAAATATGATGACATTTTGCCAAGTGACCAGTATGATGGACTCATGCAGTTTATGAATGAAGCTAATGAAGATGCTCACTTTCACAGCTTTGCAGGACACTACTGACTACTTTCCATTTCACTTTTGTGGATTGAGAGGGGGGCATTAGACAGATTCCAGAGGCATTCTTAGAAATGAAGATGTTACTAGAATAGGTTTTTGTTTTATAAAAAGGCAGCTACTTCTTCTAATCAGATGATGATGATGATCTCGATCTTGATTATAATGATCATGACTATGATGATAATGATGTCAGAGACAGGAAGAACAGGATGATTGAAAATATCAGAGCAGTGGTGCAATGCTACCGGTTTGCATCGGTTCGGGCGAACCAGTAGTGATAGAAACTACCAGTTCAAGTGAACCAATAGGAAAAAAAAGCTACCAGTTCCTCCGAACCGGTATTTCCAACGATCAGCTGTGCCGCGTGATTTAAAATTGCTAGAAAGCAGGAAATCCTGCTTTCTAGTGAATCTAAATTGTGCAGCACAGCTGATTCACCCCTAGCTGCTTTACTTACCTTCCCAAGCCTCCTTTTGGTGTGCGCTGTATATACATAGCGCACATTTGATGTGCACTGCACATGCACACATAACACGTTTGGTGCGCAGCACGCATGAGTGGCCAGAGAACCAGTAGCAAACCAGTTCGGATTTCACCACTGCATCAGAGACATAGTCTGTGGGCACTTTGACACTCATGTGTACCATACTTAGACAGGGTCCTGGTCTAGATTACCAGAAATAACAAAATATTTCACTATTTAATGTTGCTAAGGTCTTCTGTCAAGGCATGGAGTATGGAGCATGGAACATGGAGAAGTAAAAAAAACAAAACAACCCAATGTTGCTTCATGTAGAAAATCTGTGGGTTAAGAGAGCTCTTTAATCTTTACAATTGTCAGACTCACACATTTAAGAAAACATTTTGTAGCAACATATTGTTGGAATTGTTCCCAGTACAATGCTAAACGAATAAATGTTAACATGAAGGTATTCAACCAGACCTTTCTAAAATAAATAAATAAACAAATAAGCCACTTCTAAAATTCTCAGTATGTACTTGAGCTTCAGTTATAAGTACTTTGTACAGTTATCATCATGCTCACTCAGATCAAGGATACGTGTTTACCTTCATCTGTAGTATATTCATAAACAGAGAGAGGAAAAATTTTCATACGGTGCTCGGATATGCACATTTACCTGGCTAATGCACCTTTTTTTCCTTAAGAAAAAAAATCTTTCTTAGGTTTGACTGTTCCTTCACGGATAGGTCTTTGGAATGAGCCAGAATTAAAAATGCAGCACCATTAAAGCATCTGCTGCTTTGTAAAGGTTTGTTCTTCATATCAATAGTAATGTAAACACTCCTACACCAGTTACATCATTGGAACTTCATTTTTCCCCCTAAGAATCAGTTTCATAAATGAAAGCTGCAAAAACCAGGCCACTGTCTGACGATATTTGTTTGTGATTGATAGTTTGAATATAGCAACAATTGAGTTAAACTTGGCAATTTTAATCATATAAATTGCTGAAAAGCCCTTTGTATGGTTCATATATACTTTTTGAAGTGTTTTTAAAGATTTGGTTTTCTGTCATCTCATTATGAAATAAGGACTTTTCATAATAGTGCCACCTGTAGGTTTGATTAGTGAATAAGTGGGTGATATGTAACCCCTTTGAATTCTTGACAAGTTCTACAATCAATTTACGGTAAATAGGGGTTATGTTTTCCACATGATGTTATGGAAAATTATGTTTCCCATTATTTACTCATTACTAAATGGCTAACTTCTGATCCAGAATCTCATTAGATGAGATTAGAAAGTGACATCAGGATATAATCCTAATCTGAAGATGGTGAGAAAGTATTTTATTGAAAGGCCTGGACAAACAAAGGAGGTTTTGAAATATCTTAATTCAACCATATGGTTATTTTAAGGATTTTGAGAGGCTGTGTTTAACTATAACATATCTGAATCATCTCCAGCACACTCATCAGATGCTTTAGCAACTTTAGAGGCATCTGGAAGTTCAGGATCTTTAAAATCTCATCCCACTGGGGTGAGAGAACAGTGGAGGCCAGCTGATGCCCTTGATGTGATGTCCCGCTGCCTGGAGGCCATGCGGGTCTGGATGGGGAGAAACAGGCTCAGACTCAACCCTTCCAAGACCGAGTGGCTGTGGCTTCCGGCATCCCGGTATAGTCAGCTGGTGCCATCGCTGACTATTGGGGGTGAATCTTTGCCCCCATAGAGAGGGCTCACAATCTGGGTCTCCTCCTGGATGCACGGCTGTCTTTAGAAGAGCACATGACGGCCGTGGCCAGGGGGCTTTTTATCAGGTTCGCCTGATCCGCCAGTTGCGTCCCTTTCTGGATCGGGATGCCCTACACACGGTCACTCACGCCCTTATCACCTCCCAGCTGGACTACTGTAATGCTCTCTACATGGGGCTCCCCTTGAAGAGCACTCGGAGGCTCCAACTGGTCCAGAATGCAGCCACGCGGGTGGTTATGGGTGCAACTCATTGTGCCCATGTAACACCCCTCCTGCGCGAGCTGCACTGGCTCCCAGTAGTCTTCCAGGTGCAATTCAAGGTGCTGGTTACCACCTTTAAAGCACTCCATGGCATAGGACCAGGGTATTTACGGGACCGCCTTCTGCCACCGATAGCCTCTCACTGACCAGTTTGCTCCCACAGAGAGGGACTCCTCGGGGTGCCATCGGCCAAATTATGCTGGCTGGCAACACCAGGAGGAGAGCCTTCTCTGTGGGAGCTCCTGCCCTTTGGAACAAACTGCCCCCGGAAATACGTACAATCTCTGACCTCCAGGTTTTTCGCTGTGCCCTTAAGATCCTACTGTTCCGACAGGCGGGGCTGTCTATTTAAGTGGTTTTAAATTGGAGTTTTAACTTGGGGTTTTAAATTTCGGCCGAAACTGTTTAATTGATTTTAATTAATTTTTAATGATGATGTCTGTATATTTATGTTTTAAATTGGCTGTACACCACCCTGAGTCCTTCGGGAGAAGGGCGGTATATAAATAAAATTAACATAACATTAACATAACATAACAAAATGAAATGAAATGAAACTAATAACTCCATTTTGTATGAAACTAAAAATAGGCTGAAAGTTATTACCGGTAACATGAAACATGGAATGAGGAATTGGGATGTTCAGTTCTTGAAAATCAGTGAGGCCATGTTTTAAGATATGTAAAATTATGACTTGGAAATTAAGATAATTCATAGAAAATGTTGTTTGATGTTTATTGGACTTTTCAATTTTTTTTAAAAAAAAAGTTATGTATCAGATTGCAAGAATTGCTCCCTGGCTCACATCATTTGGTCATGTCCAGTCACAGTTACTTTTGATTTTTAAGTGAATGTAGTTTTGGGAAAAATATAGCAAGTACTGAGTACTCTCTAAAGTGTTAACCTGACCTCTCAATAAAATATAAACAAGATGCAGAATTATACTTGCAAATTATATTATCCTTCTGTGGAACCTGGGACTTGACTAAAAGAAATATTTGACTTAAGTGAGAAAAATCTACAGTCTTGACATTAAAAATTAGATCCAAGATATGTTTTTATCCATTTTTAAAATATCTTTATATTCTAAAAATAAGAAAATGGATGCAATATGTTTCACATGATCTAGATTACAAAATAAATTTAATAAATAATAAAATTTTAATTTATTAAAATTTTAATAAATTTTATATCAATATTATGTACATCAACTTTTGCTATATTTTTCTTTTGTTTCTCCGCCCCATCCCTTAAGTTTAGTTTATTTGAATCATGCTAATTTCTATGATTTTTTTATCCCTGATGCATTATTCTCTTCTTCTTTTTTTCTTTTTTTTTTGTTATTACACTTCAGTAATAAAATATAAGAATATACCTTGGCTGTGTGCGGGGGTAGGGTGGGGTGTTTTAAAGCATTAAAGCATTCTTCTCTACCTGCTTCCCTCCCCCGAATTTCTCCATAACATAAGCCCATTGGCCATTTTCCCATTTTCATCTCTTAGTGAATTTGCAAGCAATCTAGAATAACAGGGAGAGCAAATGATCAGCCTAAAATGCTGTTCCTGCTAACTGGCACAGAGAAAGCTCTTACTTGCCCTCTATGGCAGCCTTACCTGAAAAATATCATTAGAAAACAAGAGACAACAATCAACAAGAAGCTCTTTTACCAGAAATGCAGCTTAACTACATAAATCAGCTTGGTGCGAATTCATTAACTACTATCAGATGAGGAGACATTAGGTAGACACAAGTTATAGGAACTAAATATATGCTGATGCAGAAAGAGAAGAATGAACTTCAAGCATCATCTACTCTGGATTGAATGGGGAGAAATGTGAACTTTCCTGAACCAAGAGCCTGAACGCCTAACTAATAGTATAAGCTGCGTCAATCATTGTTTCATGCACAACTGATGTTCCAGAAACATCCAATCTAATCAAGAGGAAAAATTGAAGCTACATGGCTGTTGCCTTATATGACCTTGGACATCATTCTGCTGCATAATTCTTTTCTCATCTGCCTATTTGCTTTACTATTTCATCTCTACCTGGTTTTATTTAGAAATTATCCCTGTTTGCTTGTCAATACTTTTCCAGTGCAGAATACTCATTCATTATTTTAGAATTCCTTTTAAAGAAGGAGCAGCAATTAAAATGACTTGATGAAACCTAAATCATCTCATTTCTTCACTTTCTTTTGCTAAAGAACCAACTATTGTTTCACTAGAACTTTTAATAAGAAACCAGTATGCTGCAAAGCAGAGCATCAATTAAGTTTAAAGGAAAGTATGTGGGGCTCACAGGACATTTTTAAAAATAAAAATTATGGATATTTTCAATCCAGGACAAATGTGGCTCTTTGGCCATTTTTAAAAAAATTATTATTAGCATTAGATCCTCTCATGCTATTTAGTATTTCAGGCAGAAAGGATCTCCAGTATTTTGGTCTTGGGCTACTACTTCAGTGTCTTCCCATGGGATGTTTTTAAGTCTTCCATGAACGTTTTTCACCATGTATTTTGAGGAGGTCCACTTGACCATTTAGCATCAAAGAGAGTCCATCTCATTGTCATCTTGAGAATTGACTTGTTCTCCATGCAGAGAATATGGATTGAAAGTTGGAGTCTTTTGCATGCAACATTATGTAGTTTGCAGAAGAAACTCTTTTGGAACACTTCATTAGTAACATGGTCAAAATAGTGAATATTTAGGATTTGGTGAAGGCATCTTTTTTGGGGAGATGGCACGTCTCTTGTTAATACTCACTGATGCCTTTCAATGGCTATTTGCCCAGAAGAAGAAAAAAGAAAAACCAACAGAGTCAAGTAAAGAGTGTTATCTCCAGTTTGCTATTTTGCTCTTACTCTTTTATTTTATTTATTTATTTTATTAAATTTTTATACCGCCCTTCTCCTGCTGGACTCAGGGCAGTGAACAGCCAAGAATAAAAAACATCCAATACAAAATTTAAAATTATTAAAAGAATTTAAAAAGTTTTGGCCCAGATTTAAAACATCCCAGCTAAAATCCGTTACAATTAAAATATCTAAGGGGGGGTTACGCCAGCCCAGCTTAGTGAAATAGAAAAGTTTTGAGGGCACGCGAAAAGCACGGAGATCTGGTATCGTATGTATCTCCGGGGGCAGGTCGTTCCAGAGGGCAGGTGCTGCCACAGAGAAGGCCCTCCCCCTGGGGGTCGCCAGCCGACATTGCCTGGCCGATGGCACCCTGAGGAGTCCCTCTCTGTGGGAGCGTACTGGCCGGTGGGAGGCTATCGGTGGCAGAAGGCGGTCCTGTAAGTACCCAGGCCCTATAACATGGAGCGTTTTAAAGGTGGTAACCAACACCTTGAAGCGCACCGGAAGACCAATGCAGCTCGCGCAGGAGGAGTGTCACATGGGAGCGGCCCATCGCTCCCATAATCCCCTGCGCGGCCGCATTCTGCACCAGTTGGAGCCTCCGGGTGCTCCTCAAGGGGAGCCCCATGTAGAGACATTTTGTGCCTCTACATTTTGTGACAGGGTACAACATACCCTCATGTTGAGAGTACAACATACTCTCAAAATTCTTTTGAAGTCAATCAGCTCCAAACAGCTGGAGAACCATAAAATTATTATTTTCTTAAATATTCTATCTTTTGAATGGCAAGCTCACATTCTAACAACCTTGGCATCAACATGACTGAACACAGCAACTATCCACAGTACTATTCAGAAGATATTATATCTCTAAAGTGCTTAATATGCCCACAAGCACCTCTTGGATGTCCTGTTGGATTTGACATTTTTGCTCTGTGATTAGTCACATGAGTAAGGCTCCATTTTATGAACAAGGAATTCTTCTCTCTAGTACAACTGCAAAGCAAATGATATCCTTTCCAAATGCCAAAGCTATTGCCCAAAACCATTGGCTGCCCCTACTATTATTATTGGAAAGAAATTGAGGATGCTGACTTTACCAACCTACTCAGCACATTAAGGGTTT
The DNA here is from genome assembly GCA_012654045.1 of Ptyas mucosa. NCBI lineage: Eukaryota > Metazoa > Chordata > Lepidosauria > Squamata > Colubridae > Ptyas > Ptyas mucosa. Next base: position 38,698,043 of record WNWU01000005.1, read on the forward strand.
CTTAGTACTAATTTCCATAATATACTATTGTTGGGTTTTAGGAATCTGCCAAATTTCCCAAGCTTGAAATAGCCATTTTAAGATTTTAATCTCTGAAGAAAACACTTCATGTTCTGGAAACAGAGCTCAGACTTGACAATAGAATCTCTGTCCATGGCTGACTCTGAACTTATAGAAAATTCAAATTCACATCCATTAATTACTGCAGTGCTTAAAAGTCTGTGAAACCTTTTTGAATTTTCAGTATTTCTGCATAAATATGGTCTAAAATATGATCTGTTCTCTGCATTCCTTAAAGAGGATCCAGTTAAACGGAGAGTCAAAAACATTGTATTTATTCATTGATTTATTGAGGAAAATGATCCAAAGCTGCATATTTGTGTGTGGCAAAAATATGTGAACCTTTGCTTTCCTCTTGGGCAACTATAACTGTAACTAAATGTTTCCAATAACTCTAAATCCACATTAATTTTTCATGTTTTACCAATTTTTTGGTTATGTGACTTGTGCATTTTGGGTCATTGTCTTCCTGCATGACCCACGTTCTCTTGAGGTTCAGTTCATGGACAGATACCCTGACATTTTACTATTACTATTTACTATTCATAGTTTTATTAATGCTGGCCATCTGTCCTGCTCCAGAGGCAACAAAGCAGCTCTAAACCATGATACTGCCATCACCATGTTTCACAGGCTATTTAACTCTGGAATGCAGAGTTTGATTTTACCAAATAGAACACTTCTCGTAACAGTCTCGGGATGAGCATTCACCAATCCAAGAGATGCCTTTAGTTCCTTAAGAATTCTGACACTGATTATATGGTTTTATGGTTGATGTTATTTATATTGTGTTATTACTTTGCCTTTACTGTGTTTACATACCAGCATAAAATTTCTACTACTCCATAGTAGATATACAAATAGTTTTTAAAAAACTGGTCAACATGAGGCCCCTTGATGCACTTTGAACTTGACTGTTTTCTTGCAGATGTTTCATTACCCAAACTAGGTAACATCATCAGTGCTAGCAGGGAGTGGGGTTTGCTCTCAATTTATATTCTAATGGCTTGCTCTGTCAGTATTGGTAGAAGTGGTCTTGGTAGGTCTTAGGTTGGGCTGTTTCCTATTAGCTTGTTTGGCTGTTCCTTGATTGGGGTATTGTTTATATCTTGACTGTTAGTATATGTTAATCTTGGTGTTAATTTCTGCTCATCTGGATGTTGACTGCTGTTGTGGTCTTTTTGTTCCATTTTTGGCTTCTGATCATCTCTTTTGAATGATATGTAGATGTTGTTTATGTTTATGTGCATGTTGATGGCTGATTTGTCAGAATGGCAGACTTCCAGGAATTCTCTAGCATTTTTGGACTTTCAACCCTGAACTACAAATATTCTCCTCTGCTTGTCAACATTTTATAAATGACAGAAGTTATCAACGACAAATTGATCAGTACCATATTTCAGGAAAATGTGTTAAATGGCCATGTTAATTGAAAAATTAACTCCATTAATTATTTGAATCATATTTATGAACCTGATCTATTGGAAGGATGATGGTTTTTATAGGCTGTGCCCAGTCTAGCAGAACTATGGTACCTGTCATTTCAAAAAACAAAACAAAAACTAATACGTTAACAATCTGCTTTGTACTATTCCAGCTGGAGATCCCCAGAAGGTAGGCTAAGGTCATCCTAACATATTATCCTATGTTATGTTTCATCAGTTTAAATTGCAAAAAAATTATTCCCCTCAGTGCTGAGTGAAAAATGCTGCTGGCATCCTCTACAGTTACTGTCCTTTTCTATTGATACTTGAAGCTCTCAAGGGAAGAAAAAGTCTTCAGATGAAATAAATAGGGAATTCAGATAGAAAAGACTGTTCAAGGGTATAAAAAATGAGGAATTAGAAGCAAAGTCAAGGCTTGAAGGGAGATATAATCCTTGGCAGATAACTCCATTAGCGAACAGCAGCAAATAGAGTATTGGACTGCTCAAAGACCTGCTGCCTAATTTCCACAGTATAATAGCAGTATGTAGGACAATTCCAGGAAGATGTCTCAACAATAGAAATGGTCTACGACCACATGGTGGACCTCAAGAGTGCTGAAGGTTGTCCTTGATACAAATAGTGATGCAATAAACCTTCGAGCTTGCATACTTTGTTTCAATGGATTTGGATGTAATGGGGGAAAAATACCAAGTAACAAAGTCTGCTGTAAGGGGAAGTAGTCCATATAATGTTCACTAAAGGTAAAGGTTCCCCTTGCACATATGTGCTAGTCATTCCCGACTCTAGGGAGCGGTGCTCATCTCCATTTCAAAGATGATGAGCCAGCGCTGTCCGAAGACGGTTCTGTGGTCATGTGGCTGGCATGACTAAATGCCAAAGGCACACAGAACGCTGTTACCTTCCCATCAAAGGTGGTCCCTATTTTTCTACTTGCATTTTTTATGTGCTTTCGAACTGCTAGGTTGGCAGAAGCTGGGACAAGTAACGGGGAGCTCACCCCGTTATGCGGCACTAGAGATTCAAACCGCTGAACTGCCAACCTTTCGATCGACACTGAGCCACCACGTCCCTATATAATGTTCACTATTTCCCCTTAAAAATAGGTATGTTTCAGCAGATGTTTCACATTTCAGTTTCAGGTAAATTGGCCATCATGTGAATTAGAGTTTGGGCAAGTTTTTGTTAGCTAAATTTTCAAATATTAAATTAAACATGGCTTTGATGCAGGCCAAACAAAATTAAAAGAATCCAAACCTAATTCAGAGTTGATTAAATACTAGAATCAAGAATGTCCATTTCACGTCTTTATGAGTATGATGTAAAGAATCAAATATTCATAATGCAAAAGATAAGCATGTGTTATTGTAAGATGCAAACACGATCAATGGGGAAAAGTTGAAATTGAGGAAAGAAAATATATGAAACTGGCACTGGAAATAGCAATCAATTCAGCAATGATCAAGTGGTGTGTTCAGCAGTGTTCATGTGGTGCTAATGTATATGGAGTGGAACTAAAACCAGCAGTTAATACAATAGCAAACCACATGAAAAGAAGTTTCAAAGCTTGTATTGGATGGCTATGGTGATTTTGTACATGGCATGAAGTCATTAACAAGCAAATCTTCGATGCAATTTCAAGTATACCAACAGAGGAAACCATTCAGAAAACACTTACATGTACTAATTGATGACGAAGGCCTCGTACTATAACAAATCTACAATACCAATGAGACTGATTTGGTTCGCAAGAATTCTCAGATCTTTAAACATGAAATACTACAGCAGAATGAAAGATCAGCAAGGAGAGGTTCTTGGTTTTACTTTGTGCAAACTTTGATGGATTGCATAGACTAATGCTAGTCGTATTCAGCAAATCACATCATCAAAATTACAGAAAGATATTCTGTATCAATTGTCAGCCATATATTATAATGTTTTATAGAGCTTCCATCATTGGTTCTTTAATCACTTTGTGCCAGAAGTCAGAAAGTACCAAAATGAGGTGCTGAAAATATCAACTGATAATAGAAAGTCTCTCCTAACTCCTACTCATCATTCAGGGGGGGAGAGCTGTAGGAAAGATGGGCAATTTAAATGCAAGTCTTTACCAAAAAATACATCAATCATCCAGTTCCCAGACCACAGGAACATTCTGACAACTAAAAGAGAAGATTTTTGGAGGCGGCAATGGTTATGTCAGGAGGACAAGCCTGATTAAGAAAAAATACAAAAGGCAACACACTTTACAACATCTGAAAAATGGTAAGTTTAAGTAAGCAACCTTTAACTTTGCTGCAGCTTGGAGAGCTGTCAAGATTTAAGTGCCGACAACCAGCTGGAAAAGAATGTGTTATACACGAGAATTAGTAGAATTTGAAGTGAGTGTCTCACACAGAACAATAAAGGTTGCTGGTGGCAAGGAAGCAGCTGAAGACACTATCTTGCAGTGGTTAGAGAAGATGAAGATGATCCTGAATGCCAGATAATCATAAGAAAGTGAGATGTTATGACCAGTATAAAGACAATCAGAGTAACAATGCTCCAAATCAAACTATGAAGTGTGGAGATTCCATCTTCACAGTATGGCACCTTTTACTGATTCTTTTTCTGATCCTGAAGTCCAGACCCACCGTATTACACTCTCTTCTGTGCTTTAAGAAAATAATTTTGCAGAAGCAAATGCTGCTCAAACTGAATTACAATTGGACACTTCCTTCAAACTAGTCGGTTATACAATGTTGTCCTTATTGAACCCTAGCATTTCTGCTACAGATGATGGATGGATGGATGGATAGATAGATAGATAGATAATCTCTATGCATATGTGTGCTTTAGAGCCCCCAAATCCCAGTTTGTATTCAACAAACCCATCTCCCCAATTAGTTTATTTAATTTTGGGGTTATAGTATATATCAAAATGTATCAGAGCTCTGGTGGCTCAGTAGACTAAGGCAGTCATTAACATCCACTTAACATCTGCTGCCTGCAATTACTGCAAGTTCAAATCCCACCAGGCTCAAGGTTGACTCAGCCTTCCATCCTTTCTAAGGTAGGTAAAATGAGGACCCAGATTATGGGGGCAATAAGCTGACTTTGTATAAATATACAAAAGTATGAAGGCTATTGCTTAACACATTGTAAGCCACCCTGAGTCGCTGGAGAAGGGCGGCATATAAATCAAATTTAAAAAAAATAAAATAAAAAATTATCCATTTTACAAGATTAAATAAGATAATGGCCTTATTGATTAAAACGCCACAAACCTTGAGACATAAATACCAACATTCATGAATTTTGCTGATCTGGCAAGAATTTACTCATTTAGAAAGAAATGGGAGGAGGAGGAGGAGGAGGAGGTGGTGGTGGTGGTGGTGGTGGTAGTCTTCTGAACATCTTAATATCTACAGGAATCTCATGTCCCAAAAGTGCTTTCAAAAGGCAACTGGACTTTCTTGGTTTTTATTCCTTAAAAATGTTTCTTCAGAATGAAGAAGCTTCTTGCATGAGAAGCAAAACGTTTTCAAGGGAAAACAAACAGGAAAGTCCGGTTGCCTTTTGAAAACCATATGAGTTATTTTTGCCATACAAAGGCAAAAACTGGGAACCATTTCTCTAAACTGAGTGAATCATATTTATGCATCAGTCTCTGTAATGTCATCCATTCCAACCTCTCTGAAGGAGCTTCATGGACTGCTGTCTTAGTCTGATTAAAAGCTGAGGTGCAGATGTTGTCAAGGCTTTGTCCTTTGAATTGAAATTGTTATAGCTTCCAGCTATAAAACCTTGGATCCAGGATTGACTATCCTTCCCCCGAGGTTCAAGACCATCTTTCACATTTATGACTGTTGAAGCATCCCCATGGTCATGTGATCAAAATTCAGATGCTTGGCAATTGACTCATATTTATGACGGTTGCAGTGTCCTGGGGTCATGTGATCATCTTTTGCAACCTTCTGTCAAGCAAAGTCAATGTGGAAACCAGATTCACTTCATAACCATGTTACTAAATTAACAATTGCAGTGGCTTACTTAACAAATGTGGCAAGAAAGGTCGTGAAATGGGGCAAAACCCAATTAACAACTGTCTCACTTAGCAACAGAAATTTTGGGCTCAATTATGGTCATAAGTCAAAGACTACCTATAATCCAGAAACATCTATGGGCCACAAATTAAAATCCAAGCATACCCTCCTTGGCAGGTATGCCTTAACATCCCATTTATCCTTTTTGTTAATTGACCATCCGAAAGCAATGAAGATTTTTCAGCAGAAGTTTCATTATTTTTTTTAAATAAAGTGAAATAAAACAAAACACAGATTCGCCCTCATCCAGCAAGAGAATCAGGATATGTTGTTCTGCTGAGTGGGTATCAGAAGCAAAGCCATAAGATGTGCATCAAGGGATATATTATTTCCAGCATGGCTCAGTTGTTTCTATTTTAAAATGATTTTTCATTTAATATGCAGCACAAAACCCTGACCTTGCTGCCAGACATGCAAGCATTTTGTAGCATATATAGTTTTCAGGTTGGGACTTTCATGAAACAAAAAACAGAAGCAATCCTACTGATTTATTTCTCTTTGAATTGATCTGCATGCATGCGTATAATTATGTATGTATGTGTATCTAACAAACCCTTCCCAAATAATTTGCCTAAGGTTTTTAGGGATGACTTTAATCCACAAAGAGTTTTTTGTTTTAATGAAATAGATGTTCAAAAGAAAGAGAACATACTTTTCCCAGAATTACATGAGTATCTGGTTTCCTTGATATCTGTAATGCCGCAATATTTTTAATTTCATTGCTGCATATAGAAGCTTAGCAGCACTTTCCTAAAGAGCCTCTGAAGGCCCAGGAGGCCGAGTTCAGGCCCTCACTTTTCAGGTTAAGCCTGGCAAAGGCTCCTGGAGAGCAGTATATGATCTGAACTAAAAGAACTAACAACCTAGTTTTGTTTATGCAGCTTTTTGTGGGGAAAAATGTTAAGAAAATAATAACTCTTAACAGTAGAAATCAGGGCTGTAGTGAGGGAGAATATATGTTCACAAACAAACCTATTTCATTTATTTTTTGGTGGAATTAAGTTTTCACAAACTCATGGCACAACACAGAAGAACAAACCTATCAGGCAGGATTCAGCAGTCCATCTGCATCTGAAAGAGAAAGTTCACTCTTTTGAAGACAGCAAAGTCCACACATTCTGGACAGAGAGGACCACTGGTTTGAAAGAAGGGTCAAAGAGGCAATCTATGTTAAAATTGAACAGCCCTCTTTCAACAAGATGGGGACGGATACGACACCACCTGTCTACAACACAGTTCTTTCAGCAGTCCCAAGAAGGTTCTGGATCCATTTGCACTCTGATTCAGGTGACTCTGATGATACAGATAACCTCCAATTGGCTTCAACAACTCTCTGAGACCTAACAACCAACCTTCAGTGTGCTATCAGATGACAGCATAGAATATAAATCTTTCCATTCTCCACCATTCAATCAGAACTGAAGAAGCTTGAGGACCCGGATTGTGGGGGCAATAAGCTGACTTTGTATAAAAAAGAACACCGCTTGGGGGGGGGGGGCTGAAAGCCCTACTAAGCAGGTATATACTAAAGTATGAAGGCTATTGCTTAATGCATTGTAAGCCGCCCTGAGTCTCCGGAGAAGGGCGGCATATAAATTGAACAAACAAACAAACAAACAAACAAATAAATAATTAAATCTTCTTGGATGAGAAGCAAAATGTTTTCAAGAAAAAAACCTTTTTTGGGGGGGGGAAGCATGTTTGGAACAACCATGACTTGGATGATTGAGACTCTCCACAGACATTTTGTATTGAAGTAATTATTTCTAAAACGTATCCATTTCTAAAAATCTCATGTAATTTTCTTCAATATATATTTACTCTGCAACATTTTTATATTGTGTTTACTTAAAAGCAATATAGCATTTCCATGTGATAGAATGGGGAAATTATTAAAACACGTCAGCAGGAATGACATTCATTTTAATCAAATTATCATGATTTAACTTTAAATCAATTGTAGTTTCTCTCTTAGAGACACTTCTTTCTCCTGATCATGGCTCCTTTTTGGCCCCAGTAGACCACTTAAGTATATGTGCAGTTCTCAGTCCTAAGAATGTTGTGCTCTTTGTAAGCGAATGAAGCTGGGGTTTCTGTCTGCATTTGGGAAATCTACTGCAGCCTGGCAGAAATGCTTCTTACCCCTACTTCCTCAAGGATAGGTTCATCTCATCCCTTCTCCCAAAGGGCTGTGAATGTTTACAGCCCCAGAATCTTCAGAAGAGATGGACTTATTCATTCATTCATTACCAGGGTGAAAGTCAACCAATTCTATCCAGCTCGGTAAACTGGTAGCTTGTAGACGTCATGACGTCCCTTTTTTGTGATGATTTTAAGCCTCTGCGCATGCGCAACAGGCTTTGTGCATGCTTAGATGATGGCACGTGCGAGCGAGCATGCACACAGTGTGCGCACATTTGCAAACTGGTGGAGAAGGTAAGTGAATTTCACCCCTGATTCATTCATTCCCAATTCACACAATTTATTCATAAGTATCCATGCTGGCACTCTAGGTATTTGGCTAATTTTCTAAAATCATGCTGACATCCATAGGCAGCCTCACCCTACCTAGTGTGTGTGGGTGTCTAGAGAAGTATAAGACAACAACAAGCAGACAGGAAAGCGGGAAGTAATATCTGGAAACAACTCTTACAGACAAGCAAGAAGGTTCCCAGTCAGGACTACAAACTATAGCAAGCAGTTTGTTGTAATGCAATTCCTGTCTGGAGCTTGGCTTAGTGCAAGGCCTGGAACTCTGTAACACAGGGCTATCAAATACGTCACGCACTGGCTATGCCCAAACCCAGTTTAGCAAAGGGGGGGGGAAGCCCCAATACATCACGTGATGATGCCATGATACGAGTTTGACGGCCCTGCTGTAACAACTAGAAGAGGAGCAACCACATTGAGGCAGCACCTAACTCCAATATTCTAGGGAATATTAGCTTGCTAACGCATGCACTAGAAAATGAATGGTAATAATTGGATTATAAAGATCTTCTTAGAAAACTGGTCACTATTCCTTGCACAGCAAATCAGAGCAAAGTAAGAAAGGAAGGTGCTTTTTAAATATCAAACATAAGTAGAATTTGTGGGAGGAGCCAAAAGCTTACCATGCGGCTCATAATAATTTTGCAAGTGTTCCAAGTGATAATATTTAAAATAGAATAAAGCTCTGTAAACGTAACACAGGGCTTCTTAAATGTTTCCCATGGAAGTATTCTCTCCTTTTGCATGATGTGTTTGTGGAAATGTCCCTGTGTATACATGCATGTATGAGAAAAACAGAAATATGCAATGTGCAATCCTCTGCAAGAGATCAGTTCTTATTTTTGGCAAGAAAGACCTACACATTTGCTGGCAGGAAAGCAAGAGAGACAATGTGGAGTATTTGTGAAACTTGTGTCAAATACAAAGAGAAAAGAATATGGGGAAAAACTACCAACATCACCACTCTAGGATCTGGTGTTACTCATCATTGATTACTGCCTCGTCCCAAAATTATCACCAAGGTTTTTTTTCCTATTTCCAATAGAATAAAACAAATTGCCTCCCTCCCTAGAACAGTCTTCTCTCTTTTTTAACATATTTTTTATTTTATTCAAAAGATTAAAATATAAAATACAAAAGAAAAAAATTGAACAGAGACAAAATAGAACTAGACAAAGAAATAAAAAATGTGAACAAAAAGGACATAAAACACATATTATCGTTGCAATAGATTTGTCAGTGTTCATCTGGGGGGGATAATATATATATTTGTTTTTTGTGGTTTTTTTTAAGAATAGTTTAAGGACAAAGGTAACCCAGAGCACAAAGGTTTTACAGGAGAATATTTCTCCAGATCTATCTGTCCTCCAAAATGTTATTAAGAAAAGACTGCATGGCTATATACAATTAATTAAAGTCAATCTCAAGTTTTATTCCTTTTTTTAAAAAAAAACTACCCAAATCATATTTTATCAAGGATCATATTTTTAAGTGACAAGAATATAGAATTACTTGTTTAAGGCTGAGGCACCATAAAATGCAGCCACCGAGTGACAGATATGAGACCCAACAGTGGCCATTAGTCATCCTTAATATCCTTAGTATCTTTCATGGCTGGCAAACATTTTATGCACTGCTAAAATTTCTCTCAGTGAAAGTTAATTCAGCTGGATTCAAATAAATATGCCATCTTGTGTAAAGTCAAAGGTGTCCAAACTTCTCCTTGTTTTTACTCATGTCTCTTAAATATATACATGGAAATTGTATATTAGGTTTCTTTGAGACAGGAATGGCAAATTTAAAATGAAATACTAAGATGAATGGAAGTAACAAATTGAGCAGCTGCTACCTGAATATATACTGTAGATGTATTGCTTCTATAAAATCTCTCTTGTTTAGCCATTTAGAATAGGATTTTATAATGTTTTTGGGTTCACACATTTGAGAATTCAATGGCTGCCATGAAAAAAACTTAATGTACACAAAGTGGTACATGTTATTTCAAATATTTTTTTTCCTGCTGCACTGGTGGATGGATAACTTACTCCTTCTCCATATGATAAACTGTGCATGATTTAAGATTTGCTTTGTCTTGCTTCTATATTGATTTACTTTCCTGGAAAGAAATTCACATAAACATCCAATTATAATTGTATATTTAAATAAGCTTTGAAATACATGTTCCTCAAATAAGGTATAAATCAATGTGCTTTTTGTTTATGAGCCAGGAATGGTCAGTCAAATATATAAGTAAGGACGTAAGAGCCCTGATGGATCAGACCATAGAGTGCAGCTATCAAACTTGCAGCATCATATTGCCATCACATGATGTTTCGCTATGTTTTTTCCCCTTTGAATGGCCATTAAATGAATGATTGTAAGTTGACAAGTACTGTATGAATAACAGATTTCTTTTTCTATTCTAAGACTCCTTCCAATCAATTTTTTTTAAAAAAAATATATTTATATGCCGCTCTTCTCCGGAGACTCAGGGTGGCTTACAATGCATTAAGCAATAGCCTTCATACTTTTGTATATTTTTATACAAAGTCAGCTTATTGCCCCCCCAATCTGGGTCCTCATTTCACCTACCTTAGAAAGGATGGAAATCTGAGTCAACCTTGAGCCTGGTGAGATTCGAACTTACAGTAATTGCAGACAGCTGGATGTTAAATGCTGCCTTGGTAGAAGGCATTAGCCTGCTACACCACTCAGGCTCCATTGGATGGAGAGAAACTTCATTGGATGACCATTAATCCTGCCATTTTAAGAGAAAAATGTTTATTTATCCACTTTTCCATGCTATGTATGAACTTATGCATCTCAATCGTATCTTCCTTCAGTTGCCTTTTTTCTAAGCTAAATTCCTTTTTTCATTAGAAATGATTTTTGAGTACTGATCATTTTTGTTGTCCTCTTATGTTCTTTTCCCAGCTCTGTGACTGATGTGCCATCAAGTTGGTATCATTTTTTAGCAACCACGTCACGTTTTCTATCAAGATCATAAGTAGTTACTATAAAAATGAATGTACTATATGTTTGAATAAAGGAGTTTTATGTTCAGTCCCTTTTTTAATTATTTCCAGCATGGATTTTCTTTTTTCTCAGTGACTTATGCTGAGTTGATATCTTCACTGAACTATCATCTAAGACCCCAAAATCTCTCTTTTTGTTTGGCTAGTTACAGGCAACCTATACCCTGTAAGTCTGTGTATGGATATATCCATGTTAGTTTACCTTGAAAATCCTAAAAAAAATATTCTGGTATCCTTAGTTCAATGGTGGGTTTCAAATTTTTTTACTACCAGTTCTGTGGGTGTGGCTTGGTGGGTGTCATGGCTTGGTGGGCGTGGCTTGGTGGGCATAGCAGGGGAAGGATACTGTAAAATCTCCATTCCCTCCCCAATCCAGGGGGAGAATATCTTAGAAGAAAAATCTCATTTTTATGTTGTTCAGAATGATATTCCTCTGCATTTTTCTACTTGCTCTTACCTTACATCCCATGTGTCCAAAGCCAGGTGGTTTTGATTCAAGCCACTGAAGAAGAAATAAATTTCCATTGCAGTGACACCTTTTTCCTGAGAATGCCCTTAGTCCTTACTCAGAACATTACATTCTGAAAGTTAGAAAGTTAGAACTGTTGGCTACTATGGCATGTTAATGACTTTTTTTTTCAGACACAATTCAAAACTATAGTTTACCTCATAGAAAAATCTACAGAAGGCTGGAGGCTTGTATGCCTTCTCTCAACCCTTTATGAAGTTGTGAACCAAATACAAAGTGTTTACTACACCTGATTCTAGCCAAAACTTCCAAGAAAATCCTCTATAGAATTCAGGTCCATACTTTTAGAAACTGATATCCTTGAGGTCATCCAGTCGAAATCTATTAGAGTTATCCTCACATTTACAGATGGGCTTGGTCACCATGAATGTAAGGGTTTTTTTTTAATCTTTTGCCTTCTTCCCATCTCTATCAATTGTTAGAGACCACTAAGTGAACTTGATTTTTAAAAAGTTATTGGCATGCTTCATTTCTAGGAGTCTTGTTGGAGACCGTTTGCCCATTAGGCTTTAAAAACAATAGAAATACTCTTAAACAAGATGTTTGTTTTAAATCAATTCAAGTTTGATTCCTAATCTTACAGCACACAGAATCTTTTCAAATGGGAATATCCCAGCCTCTTATCTCTGATCTATCAGAGTGCTGAAAGTTCACCAGGTCTTCACTTTGGCTCAGCTGGATGCATTACCTTCTGCCATCTTGATGGAGGACTTCAAAAATACTGTCCTATGTATATGTCCTTCAGAGGACAGCTCAGTCAAGTCCTTGAGATACAACCTCTTTTATTGCTATCTAATCCAGAAAACTCTGGATTACTTATTATACCCTCTCCTAAAGAAAACAGCTTGACTTCTATCAATTCTCCTCTCTGACCAATGTACAAATATATCTGTACCTCTATATGTACGTTCATCTCTCCTTAGTTCTATAAATTATTTTTTTTTAAGCCTTATATATTCTCATCTTTATCTGTTTTACTTGTATCTGACTACTGGCCTTATGACCATAATAAAGATTTGATTTGATTAAATTTGGAAATGTTTACTTACTTCTCATTGCATTCATACTCAGAGCTTTGGCTATTAGAATTACATGACCACAAATCACCATTACAACCAGAGTTTTGATCAAGTTGATCACAGTTTACATTAGCTCATGTTTTCCACCCTGCAATATAGCAAGACAACTTGATTGTACTAAAATGGAAGGAAATGTTTTGCATTCTCTCAGTATGCCTTTACAAGATTGAGAAAAAAATATAAAAGTTTAATCCATGGTTACTGCATCTTTTGCACTTGGCATAAAACATTGGTTTAATGCAGAAGCAACTTTGTATCCATCAGATGATTTAAGCTACAACTCCCCCAGTCCCTTGCCACTGCCTGTGCTAACTGGGCACTCATAGGAATTTAAATTCATAAACTTGCTTCAGATTTATGTGTGAAAAGGTCCAATCTCTATAACTTAAACAATTATTGATAAAAAGCTCTTGTGGAGACCAGGTTCAGTACCATCATAAGATTTAAAAGGTTTTCATCATCAGCTGGTTTTTACACTATCAAATTGATTTAGTTCAAAGGCAGGAAGGCATTCCTCGCTAGATTTGGGGAGGGGGGGGCATAGCAGCCTTCTGCAATTCGATCACCTCAAAGCATCTGGAATGTCCAGATTGGGGAATTGTACCTACAGAAAAATATACACACCTGCTTCTTATGCTAAAGGTTTAGAGTGAAATAGAGCTCGTGGACAGTTGATGAGAAGAAAATGAGACAGCTACTTTGATTCCCATTGCTCCTTCCTCTCTGCCAAACAGCTAACTGGCCATACTGTTAGTAAACACACATTCATGGACCTCCTTCCTAATTCTTATACTGGATCCCTGAATTAAAACAGGAAACTGTATGTGATAGAATGAAATATGAATACACACTGTATTCTTTTACATGTTTCTTTCAGATCTCTAATGTGGTACATTATAGAATAAGAAACCCTCAAAACTTTTTTAAAAATCCTTAAGATTTAACACTAATTATTTGGATATTAGGAGAAGTCGTTATTCTGCATTGGCTCCGAGAGTTTCTTGGATATTGCACCACGTCACTCCTGCCTTGATCACTTCCCATTTGGATTATTGCAACGTGCTCTACATGAAGTTGCCCATGAAGTCCACCTGGAAACTACAAGTTCTCCAGAATGCTGTGGTATACATAGTGCTGGGTGTCCCTAGTTTTACCCATGTAATACTTCTTTTGTGCAAGTTGCACTGGGTCCTTCCAGGCGCAATTCTAGGTGCTGGTTTCTATCTTCAAAGCCCTATATGGCACAAGCACAGACTATCTGAGGAACTGCCTCTCCCTAAGGACATCTACCCATCCTACCAGATCAGATAAAGTCAGCATATTCCTAGTCCCTTCCCTTAAATATTGCCATCGTATGGAATCTAAGAAATGTGCCTTTTCATGGCAGTCCCTGCCTTATGGAACACCAGTCCCCTTGATTCGGCAAGCTTCTACTCTCCTGACCCTCCAAAAAGCACTTAAGACCTGGGTTTTCCCCCAAGCACTGGGATAGGGTGAGGAGAATGAAAGTATTTAATGAGAGACAGTGTCTGTGGAGATTCTCAGTCATCCAGGTCATAGCTGTCTCAAAGGTGGGGGGGTTTTTCCCAAAAGGCAACTGGACTGTTTTTTTCCCTTGAGGAAGAAGAATAAAATGTTTCATTTTTCCTCAAAGAAGCTTCATCAGTTGTGATGCTGAGGGAATGGAAGGAAAGGTACCTATCCTTCTATTTTCCCACCATCACAATTGATGAAGTTTCTTGGATGTTTTCTTCTTCTTCCTCAAGGGAAAAAATAATCCAGTTGCCTTTTGAAAAAAAATACCTTTTGAGACATTAATGAGGGACTATATATGTGGAAGCTTATTTTGGTGCCAGGTCTTTAATGTTTATGGTTTTAACAGATATATGTATTTATGTTGTTTTATTATTGGTGTTGCTTTAATTGATGATTGGGCACTGTCCAGAATTTGAATAAAAGTTTGGTGGTTATATAATTGTTTTAAGTAAATAAATAAAACATTGCATCTCAGGAAGGATATTGACAAAATTAAGCATCTCCAGTGGATAGCAACCAAAATGATAAGTCTGGAAGGAAATATATATAGGTACTCTTCGCTTACCAGCTGCCTCCTTTAGCAACCATTCAAGGTTATGACAGTTGGGGAAAAGAATCAGGTTTGTGACCAATCCTTGTATTTATGGCCATTACGGTGTCCCATGGTCATGTTATCACGGTTTGGGCACTTTGCAATGAACATACATGAACATACATTTACAGCCTCCTGTAGTCTTGTGATCACCTCAAACCAAATTAATAGAGGATGCAAAACTGTAATTGCAAGTCACAGTCACATGTCTTGCTTAATGACATTGATTCACTTAACAATGGAAATGGAAGTGACAAATGCCCAACACAGTCACATGAATTTTCACTTAGCAACCATAGTGCTCAGAGATGGAGTTGCCAGTTTCAACTCTGGTCAGTGAATGAGGACTACCTGTACAAGGATGTGATCACTCTCTTCAACTGTCTGAAGGATTCTCATCTAGGAGATGGAATTGTCCTTTTTGGATAACTGTATTAGATTTTTTACATTAAAAAAAGATTCTAAAATCATAACAGGAAATAATAATTAAGAGAAACAAAAAAAGGAAAGAAAGAGAACAAAGCCAAAAGTACAGAAAGAAAGATCTCTAAACTGCCAAAGGTCATCCTGAGAGTGAGATGAGTGTACCTAAATTTGATAAGTAAATATATAAATATATAAATATAAATAAATTATTCTATTTTTCTTTTACAATAGTTATAAGTATAAATTTAAACTGACCTCTTACCCTAGGGTTACAACATTATTTTCATTTTTTAATTATTTTTTTCTAATCATCAAACTCATAAATCATAATTTCATTTTTTTCTATCTCACACAAAACGTCCAAAAGGAGGTTCCAAACAGCATTAAAATAAAACAATGTCTTTTCTCTAATCAAAACTGCCAATTTCGCCATCTGAGCAAGTTCCAGAAGTAGATTTGTTCAAAACAATTTGAACACAGGAAAACACAGGAGCAGAAACAATGGGCTTAAATTACAAGGATTTTTTTTTTCCTGAGCTTGGACAATAACAAAAATGTCCTAATTGGGAAGCCCAAGCAGTTGATTGCTGCAGTGGACAGAGGACTAGAGTAAATGGTTTCTGAAATCCCTTCCAACCCTGTGTGCTATTGTTCTCCAGTTCTTGAAAATGTGCTGAAGACTTATTAGAATGCATCTCTACCCCCAAAAGAATTGACAGCTGCTAAAAATAGGGCTTTTGTATTTTTTCCCCCCTCAAAAGATGAGAGTGCAAAGCATGCTGTGGAAATACAAAAATGGCTGATGGGATCATGAGTATCTTTGATGCCCTAGTTACCGTATTTTTCGCAGTATAAAACGCAGCAGACAATAAGATGCACATTAGTTTTAGAGGAGGAAAACAAGAAAAAAAGTCTGCCTCTGCCTCCCAGCATCCATCCAGTATTCATCTGGCTAGTGTCCTTGAAGCAAACAGCACGTTATCACAGCCCCAGCACATGGCTCATTAGGGCTCCGCTCCGTTGCGCCCAACACCGGTCAACTGAGCTGAGCTGCTGCCACCGCTGGGAAATGGTGGGGCCTTCACTGCTGAGCAGCTGATTGGCAGTTGGATTGGCCTCCTGGAATACCACCAATCAGCTGTTCTAGGTGCCGGCACTGCCTACTGCTGCCACTGCCATTCGCCACTACTGCCGTTCGCTGCTGTTCACCACCAATTGCCATTCTGTGGTGGCAATTGGCAGCAGCGGTGGCAATTCCCTGCTGCCTAGAACAATCAGCTGATCAGCGAATGGATCGGCCTCCTGGAATACCGCCAATCAGCTGCTCAGCAGCAAAGGCTCCAGCATTCCCCAGCAGCGGCGAATGGCGGTAGCGGTGGCACCAACCATCCTCCCCCCACCACAATATATGCTCTACAAGACACACAGACATTTCTACTCACTTTTTTGAGGGGGAAAAATGGATCTTATAGTGGAAAAAATACGGTATATCTTTCCAGGATGATGTGGTCATAGCAGTCCTTATTTGCAAGGATCTCTTGTGCAGATCTTGAACTATATGTTTGGAAATAACAGATAGGGTAAAAGACCGCTATCTAGACTGAGAAGTATAGAACACTAAAAAAAAAACAGATGAAAGACATTGGCTTCATATTTATTTATTTTTTACCCAAGCCAAGGTGAGGATTTTGACCTATCCAGTCCTAAGTGCCTTGCCTCTTCTCATTGCATAACTTGCTGTCCATCATATAGTAAATTGGTAGACGGGAAGCTCTTGCACAGATATGAAGGCTGCTCTCTGACTTGCTTAAAATAAGCTATTGTGATTTTTTTTTCTTATTTTCCATATTAACACTTTAAATGACATACAGCTTTGATGGGCCTGGTGGGGGAAACGTGATTTGTAAATATTATGAATAGATTAGGAGGAGGGGGAGGGGGAGGAAAGAGAAGCGGAGGGGTTCTAGCATGCAGAACGTCTATTAAATCTGAATGAAATTTACATGAGAGTAAAATGGCAAATAGGATTTTACCATGTGAAAATGCACATTTGTATGGACAGCTCTTGTCCACAGCATCCAAAATCTTTTAAAGTAATGTCTGGGAAATCAAGGATTTCTTATACTATAATTACATAAAAATAGTAATCATTGTTTTGCACTCCTTTCTGAATTAGCTGACCATATTCCAACACCAAGCCCCTTGCATCTTTCAGTATGGAGTAAGCATAGATCTATATCAACCAAGATTTGCATCAATAACCTCTGTTGGAATTGCAAAGGGTGAAAAGAGATTCAGACTGAATTGCAAGCACAGAGCTGTAGCAGGAGAAACACACCATTGCAAAGCATGGCCTGGCTACTAAAAACAAGAATATATTCAGTATCACACACGTTAATGTGATTGATTAGACACCATCAAGGTCTTGTTGGAATAGTATGGAAGGGGTGTTCTCCTCTGGAATCTAAATGCAGAAAAATGTCAATAACTGTACTGCTTGACTGACTACAGAGTATTGTGGAATTTCATTACAATTTCTCACTTGTTTGCTCCCCTTTTAGGTAGGAAAGTTACAAAGGTAGCTGGCTTTGTTGGTACTTAGAAAATCTTGTGATTCCAGGCAAAATGTTCCAATCAAACTTCAACAAAAAAAATGCATATGGTCTGTCTTTGTTACTTACAAAACAGAACAATAATAAAAGAGTGAGCTGGCTAGATGGGTGAAGAGAAAAACCTCAGCCTGCCTGATACACTTCTTGTTGTGATTTATCTTCTTTGTGGAAAATTAAGTAAGTCAAGATTTCAGACAGATACAGCTTTGGTTGTGATCAAAAGAGCTTTGTCCATTTTTTGATATTTCAGATCCCTGAGTTATGAGATTAAATGTGTCAGGTAATCTCAACTAGAGGCTTATAGTTTCACCCACTAATTTTACTGCCAACCTTCCACACAATTCACTTCTCTTCACCAGTATGTTCAAAAGCTTTTAGCTTCCTCACTGATTAACCATTATGTTCCATCTTAGGTTCTCACAAAAGGCAAATCCCTTACCCATGGGCATTTGTGCCTTGATGATTGTAATACCTTAAAAACATATCTATATCAATGGATTTTATTGCTACAACAAACAGAATACTTACAAAGGTCACCAATGCTATATATGGAAGAAATTAAATAAATAACATTTCCGTCTCTTATATGTAAGAACCTGTAGGTCATTCAGGGAAACTAAATAATTTAGAAAGAAATAAAGACTTCTCCATTTCAATTAAAATGCATAACTTGATTTCTATTTAACCTAGTCTGGATAATCCAACTTTGAAATTATTGCAAAACTGATGAAAAGTGGGCAATATAATATACATATGAGTCTGTAAAAAAGGTTGTTTTACTGTCAGAAAATATAGAGGTAAACACTAACTGTGAAGGCTTTAGAAGTGAAACCTATTTAAGAATATATGTTCATACTGTATAGGAAGACAGGAAAAACTAGCAACAAAATCTTGAAATGCTGAATTTTCTTGTTCCAGGTGCCAGTAGCTAACAAGCAGTCAGGCCATTTTTCAAAACTCTCCACTGCAAACCTTTATCATCAATCCAATTTCTAGCAGAGAAAGAAGGGGGGGGTTTGTGTTCAAGATGGGGAAGATTTATGAACATGCAAAGCCATTGGTCTATCACTGTTTCCAAATTTTGGCTTCATCTCCATTCTCAAGAAAGCAATACAGTATCCATCCAGATTTCTCACCATTATAACATGGCCTTTGGAAAAGGCCTTTATCTATCCCTAAGTATTTATACAATATTCTCTTTATCTCTCCCAGAAGAGCCTTTACTCTAGCCCAGTGTTTTTCAAACTTGGCAACTTTGATATGTGGACCGCAACTCCCAGAAGCTGGCTGAGGAATTCTAAGTGTTGAAATCCACACGTCTTAAAGTTGCCAAGTTTGAAAAACACTATTCAAGCCAGACTTAATGCCTGGCCATCAAGGGTTTTGGAAGGAAGCTATCACAATCTTCCTTTCCAGGACCAGAGCTGATGATATTTGCAAAATCCAAAACAAAATAAAAGCCTTCCTACTTTCCTCACTGTTTTCATTCATTTTGGCGAAAGTGAATTTGCTTCTAAAATTCCTTTCAATAAGAAGATAATTCTCAGATGTTCAGGGTGATCCTCTTGCATTGGTTGAATGTCCTATGTTCACTGTATAACCTCCCCTCTGGTCAGAAAGCAGCATCACAACATCATGTTGCAAGCTATGCTATGTATGTATGTATGCTATATTGTGATGCAGGTAGAAAAAAGGCAGGGCTCGTGTCATAATGTTGCAAAAGTGTTTCATCAGTCTAGCCCTTGGTTCTGCGCCCCACCCACCCCCACCAAAACACCCTTGGATGCCACTGTCTTCAGTGTACCATAGCATCTTTGGTCTCCTAAATTATATGGAAGATCATTGATAATTATCTCTTTTGGCTTTTCCGAGAAGGAAGTGTAAGCAAGTAGATTGATCAAAAGATGTGTTACCGAACACATCAATAGTAATTCCTGCCTCTAATACCTTCACTTAAAAACACCAACAGAAACTGATAAATAAATAAATCCTAAAAGCCCTGAGACTTCAGTAGAAAAACAGAATCCTATTTCACAGTGGAGAAAATTTGGAAAAGCTGCAAAGTAGATTTCAGCACAGTATTAGGTGATGGATAGCTCAAAGCTACCTGTTTTGGTAATCTTAGTTAGAACACAGTTGAAGGAGACAGTATCCATTTATCATTTGAGTAAGTGGACTGAAAAGGTAAATGCAATGTATAACAATAGAAAACCCCTTTTATACTTGAATAAATCATGCTTGATTTTTAAAAAAAACACCCGTACTGATCATTTGAATGGTATGGACAATATGGATAGTTTTGAGGAACATCTGAATGTCAACAAAGCTGAGAAGAAGATAAACAAAATGAAGCAAGAGACTGACTAGCTGGATATTCCATTCCCCACTTGAAAAAGTCCAGTTGCCTCTTAAAAAGCACCTTTGGGACAACCATGATCTGGATGACTGAGAATCTCCATAGATAAAAGAGTGAACTAAATCATTTTAAGATCATCCACTACCTATTTGATGTTTGTAGCTCCTGGTACATTTTATTTTATTTTACTAGTGGAATCCAGCTGATTTACAGTTATTAATAATATGTCAAACAGCTGTAACATATTACAAATTACATTTGATCATTAAAACTAAAACAAATATAAACACTAGTGGTTCCAAAGTCAATTCCCAAAAGTCTTCAAACAAAAGTCAGAAGTTTTTTCAACCAACTTCCAGAAGGCTATAAGAAACAGTTTAACATTATAAGGTAGAAAACAGCCTTTACCTCCCTCCCAAACATTGGAAAAAATAATGAGATTTTTTTTTTACATTGATACGATTCATTTATTCATCAGGTAGAAATTCTGCTTTGCTTGTAGAAATTCAAAACACTTTGCATAGCACTCCCATTTCTATTTTTTTTTTCTCCCATAGTAACTCTTGATTGTTGGATTCTAAGGAAGGCCTGATCCATGATCATCCAGTTAATTTCCATTTCTAAGTTTTAATGATTGTTTGCCACCCAGAGTTTGAGATAAAGGATATACAAATATAAAAAAAACCAACCAACAATGACAGGCTAGAACCTGAGCCTCTTCAGTGCTAATTCAACCTTTACAACTGTTTGGCTCACTTTCTCTTTCTATTGTAGAGGAGGGTTGTGCTTATTAATGGTAAAGTTTGCTTGCACCTTTTCAAACTAACATAGCTTTTGTGAACACAGCAGACTCTTAACATGTTATGAACACATTGTTAATGCATAAGGTAATCCATCTCACATATAAGCTTTATGCATATAACTAACCTGCTTTTCCTCTCTTTACCTCCATTCCAATTTAAATCCTATAGCAGTCAAGCACTCTTTCCATCTGTTGAGGCAAGCTGTAGTTCACAATAACCTGTGCTTTTTAATAACAAGGCATTAGTTATAAAAGGGGCTGCCAGATTCCTGATTTCCCATAAAATATAAAATGCTCATAAATAAGATAAGGGCCAAAATCCTAGTGGAAAAAATATATAGATTTTTGATTGATGTTGATTTATTTATTTTGCCTGTAACATTATTACACAAGGTGAACGAAATCCAAGCAAGGTACAATTCTGAGTACCATATTTTTAAAAACTCCACTGACAAACTGGAGCCCTTCCAAACTCCCGGTTTGGAAAATGTATTTCTCCCAAAACAGGTAAGAAGCTCCACTGACCTTGTCATCCAGTATCCTTTGTGTGACTTAATCGAATGCTCCAATTCCTGTAGCTTTTAGACCTTTACTGACATTACAAAATCACTGCAAAGCACAGCTAAGCCACGCAGCAATTGGAGAGGTGGTAACCCTCAAAGCTGCTAGAGCAAACAAACAATGCTATCTTCTATCAAACTTTCTCAAAAATCACTGTATTGAGAAGTGATTGAATTCCATTTACCTCCCACAGCACTACAAAAAAGACTGAACTCTTCCATCTGGTTTGTTCCAATAAAAAAAAAATGTAGTTTGTGCCGGTATTTGACATGCAAAGCTCTTGTGCTCTATAATGCATATTTTGTGTGAACCAGTTGTGTATGTGACTGAGACAAGGAAAATGAAAGAACAGAGCAAAAAGGAGACACAGGAAACAGCAAACTTAGAAAAAAGCAGAAATATAATGAAAAGCACTGTAAGTAATTCTGCACAGAACCTTATTACAATGGTTTTTAAAGCCTTGAGAATGTATTATTGCTTGCAATATATTTATTATTTAACCTTCTTGAAAGGCTAAATCCACATCTTAAGAAATCACTTCTAGATCTTCAAAGTGTTCCTTAAATGCATGTAAAAACTGCAAATTACAGTCTCTCTTAATTGCTTATTTTTCCCTCTGAGCCTATCCAGTTTCTGTTTTGGGCTATTTTTTGTTTCATTCTTGCTTTAGAAACTGTCACACACATTTGTGTCCATTTCTGCTATTAGAGGATTGATACCCTTATGGGCAACTGTACTTAATATACATATTTTACACCTTTCTATAAAGCATGGCTGCATATTATTTTCATGCCTTGCAAAAATAACTGTTGTTGATACTTTTCCTAATACTTGCCTTATACGTCTTTCAATTGGCAAACTCTGCTTCACAGTTCTCCTAAGCCTCTAAACATTTGCACCCCATTGTTTCAAAGATGGCTATTCTCTTATTAATCTCAGCCCCATTCATTCATTCCTCTTCATTGTCACATGCAAACTTCATGCAACAACCTCAGCCACAATTCCAACTGTACAAACTCCTACCATATTTATCTTTAAAGAAGATCTTTAAAGATCTTTTCTTGGAAAGCTCCCTCTTTCCAAGAAAAGGAAAAATAGATATTAAAAAACTACTTATATCTTCTGTGTATCTAAGATGACCCTCCTATTTTAAAATTATTGGAGGGGAAGCAGACTCTATATACTACATCATTTCTCTTTTTCTCAAAATACAATTAGTTTCAATGGCCCCAAGACTACACAGCACAAAAAAAAAAAAAAAAAAACCAATATAAAGCAATTCAAGCTCCTCTTCTATGCTGGTCTCACAATGCTGCCTCCTTTGCCGCAGGGAGCCTTGATCATGATAGATTTTTGCACTAAAAAAATATGCTCAGCAGTGGTCTTTCTTGAGTTTTCCTCCAACCGTTTCCCACTGTTCCCTTTACAGCTACTAGTTGTCTCTTAATTCCAGTGGGATGCTTTACTGGCTCTATCAGAACAGTTCTGGCATAAGCAGGTTGGAAAGTGGGAGTAAGTAGAAAGGAGGAGGGGAACAGCATCTGGTGCTCTAAGCAGAGAGGAAGAGGGTCTTTTTAAGACAAGGAAAAAGTTGCATTGGTGGATTTTTCTTTCCTTTCTTATTCCATGAACATTTAACTTAATCTGTCCAAATTTTTAAAAAAGAAAAAGGATAGAGGAGGGGGAGGGAGGAGGGAGGAGGAGGGGGAGGAAAGAAGAAGAGGAAAAAGAAACATTCCAATTAAGAGTACACATATATAGTTCCAGGGATATATATGTACAGTATGTGTGTGTGAGAGAGAGAGAGAGAGGCAGAGACTGAGAGAGATCAGTTTCTCTGAGGAGATTATTTTATTTCTGTTTTCCTTTTTCTCAGTGTCTGTCCTTACACAATGCATTAAAGGCTGACTGATAGTTGGCATTTTACTTTTACTTGTAAAAATATGTTTCTTTTATTGTTTTCTTAAGGTATAAACTAAAAGCATTTAGTGCCTGGAAAGAGGAGAAAGAAAACATCTTTATCAGTTAAGTAATATGCATGTCAGAAGAAAAGAAAAAGTATGATTTCATACATGTTGGTCTGTAAAACAATGCAAACAGGTTTCAACAAACAGAAATGCATGTGCATGTTTCTAGATGACGTGTTTTCAGATTCATTTTTTCTCTTCTTTCCTAACTTTTATGTACCTTGTTGATTGACTTCTTTTTCCCCTTGTGTTTAGCTTAAAAATACTCAATAAATCAGGAACTCTTTAGAAACTACCAAATTCTTCCATATCTATCTGAGCAATTATATCATTTTCTAAGGACATTTTCTAGGTGCGCTTTCCAAATGCTAGGGATATGCTAAGGAAAGAATCTTTCAGCAATGGCAACCTTGCTATAGATTGCTTTTTCTCAAAAGGCTCATCTGAGTGATGGCTTTTTGATCAGTTCTCAGACTGATATTACCACTTGAAAGTATTTTTTCACCCAATCTTTGACTTATTTCAGTTGGCTGTCCTCTAGATATGCTAAATTGCAACAGCCCTGGTTCCAATCAGTATATGCTTCAAAGCGGGGCTGTTTGTAATTTTGGGTGTTCTAACCAAGGCATATAAAATGTATGAGAATGAAAAAAGTCGGTTTACCCGTTATAGAACTGTATGAAACTTTTTTGTGCTGAGCAGGTTTGTCTACAATTCTATCGACAAGTGAACTTATACAAGTAAAGCATGGATCTGACTCTGACCCTCTCCCAAAATCTAGCAGCAATGTAGTCTTGTCGAGCAAGAAATCCATGTTCTTCTCCTTGAGGTTCTTCAATACCAACCCCATTTAGTCCATGCTGACTAATGACTGCCAACTGCCAATGGCAAAAGGACGAGCTCAAGATCAATTGAAATTCATTGAACCTTGAGAAGATCCTTCTGGTATACTCTAAAAATGTGATTCCACTTACAATTCCCACTGCAGTGTTTTTAGTAAGAGGAACTGACAGGGAAATGATTAACTGACAAGTTCATCAATGTCCCCCTTTTGGGGATTCCCTTCCTGTGATTCTTCAAGGGGATGGAGAAAATACAAACAAATAACAAATGCAAGTTCAAACAATAATTCCAAGGAGAAATAATTGAGGAGTTAAATTACTTTTTAATATCCAACAGCCTATAGCCAGAAGATGAACAGCAGATAAAACTGGATCTGCTAGTGAGTATTTGAATGATCTGCTGTAGATCAGCCAGGATTTCTATCAGTAATATTTAACAAAGAGTTGGAGAAAGCTTACTTTACAATAACTTACTTTGAAATAGAAGTGCTATTGTATTTCCTAAAGGTTCCTGAAGTAGCATGATGACCTTCTGCTAGGAAAAGAAGAAGGTTGTGATGGACTGGTGGAAAAGAGGACTACAGGTACTCCTCAACTTACAACAGTTTATTTAGTGGCCATTCAAAGTTACAACAGAACTGAAAAAAGTGATTTATGACCATTTTTCACACTTATGATCCTTACAGCACCCCCATGGTCATATGATCAAAATTCAGATCTTGGCAACTGACAAATTTATGAAAGTTGCAGCGATCTGGAAATGTGCCACAACATGATTCATGTGTTCATCTCTTGCAAGGAAGCTTGGCTATGCCAGCTTCAGAGTTTTGCAATGAATGCAAGAGTTTGCAGAAGGGTTAAATTTAAAGGGATGTAAGGCATACTTGGACTGTTCAGTATGCAAGTCATCAAAGTCCAAAGCGTTCCCTGTAAGCAAGAGTGGCATAAAGCAGACAACAAGAGCTCTAGAGATGGTATATGCAGATTTGGTTGGGCCAATGCAAGCCAGTTTGGGAGGAGCAAAATATGTGCTGGTCATTGTAGATGACTGCAGCAGATTTGGGTTCTGCTATTTACTAAAGAGTAAAACAGATGCTACAGAAATTTAAGCAATGGGTAAGCTTCATAGAAAGAAGATATAAACAGCAGATGTTGTGGTCCACCAGCAGCCTGCGGATTTGGCAGCGGAGTCAGACAGTGAGGAGGCTGGGGAGGAACATGGGCCAATCCTGGAGTCTGGGGAAGTTCCCAAACAAGGGCTCTGCGTCAGAGGCAGAGGTGGGGCCATGGTCATCTGGGAGTGATGCACGGACTCTGGAGCCTCCAGAGTCAGACAGCAGAGAGGCAGAAGAACAGGAGGAGCCTGTTCGTAGTGCACACATACGCAGAGCTATCAGAAGGCACGAACAGTTAAAATAAAAGGGATGACTCGGGAGTAAGGCCTGGAGATGATTGGCCCCTCCCATAAAGCTTAAAAGAGGAGCAAAGGCACGTGGGCACTTTGCAGGAAAGCAACGTTGTTAATTCTGTTCCCAATCAGCATCTCTGTTTGATTCTGGAATCTGTGTGGCTTTGCCAAGTAGGTCTTTGGCAGAGTGTCAAGGGAGATAAAGGTTGGTGATTATCCCAAAGGACTTCTCCTGAAGGACTTTTTGCAACTAATTGGGACTCAGCTGTGAATGAACGTAATTCACAGCTGTTGCAATAAAAGAGGTTTTTGGGACTACTTGTGTGTTTTAATGACTCAGGAAGTCTAGGTCACAATAGCAGGTATGTCAGCTGCAAACTGACAGAGGTTCAGAACTCATGTCAGCAAGTTTTTAGACATCTTGCTAAGCTCCCTGGAGACAGCCAGTCTGTTGAATTTTCCATTATTCTCTCTCTGCTCCTTGGGCCCCCATCTCAGGAAGTCTTCCTCGTGGCTTTTTCTATAATGGCGTTTCTGCTCCTCAGCAATCAAACAAGCCTTTAAAGCCTCCAAAAACAATTCCTGCTCTAGTTTGCACTCAACCACCACAGAAAGAATGTCCCACGTTTCATCAAGACTGTTTAACACTAGCAACACCTTCTGGGACTCAGGAAACTTCACTCCACGCTGTTCTAATTCCACAAATAAAGTTTGTATTTGTACAAAATGCTGTTCCACATATTCTCCTGATTGCAAACTGGCTCTGTATAATTTTCTTGACAATTGTACAATATTGCATGCTGACACACTCACATGCACATTTATTAATTTCAGCCGGACCTCCTTTGCAGTCTTTAAATCAGCTACATTGAGAAATTGTTCATCTTCCAAACTTAAGATGATATAAACCATTGCTTTATCATGCTGCCTCTGCTCTGCAGCTGAAAATGCTTGTGGTGGATTTACAACAATATCCCAGAGCTCCTTAGCCTTCAGGAAACATTCCATCTTTGCAGCCCAAATAATATAGTTCTTCTGTCCCAAACAAGACAGAGAGCTCTCCTGCAATTTAACAGCAGCCATCCTGCAAGCCTTCGCAGCTTTGTTCTCTTCTGCTTAGAACACAGGCTGTCCCTCAACTTAAATACAATTCAATCTTTTGTGTGCTCTGGACCTAACCTGTTAAGAGTTTGTTGCAAAAAACAAATCCAGAAGCACACACAGATAAACTGATGCAGCAGGATTCATTAACTTCTTTATATACTTTATATACATATATAAAGTAAGTTTACAATACCAAAAGCAGATTCACAGTTTCATTTCATTTCAGATCAGATCAGCAGGCAAGTTCACACTCACACGCTGGTTTCAGTTTCATTTCTCTGCACAGAATCAGAAGCTGCAGACTAAGTCACGCCCTGGCTCCAGTCTGTCTCAGTTCCCAATTGGCTGACTTAGTTGCTATGCCTATTCATTGGCTGACCTTGTTACCATGTCTTCCCAGTCATGAATAGTCTGACACTCTCACTGTCAAGAAATCTCTCCTTAGTTCCAGGTAGGATCTCTCTTTAATGAGACAATCCCAATTAAACTGTTGGCACTGTCAAACAACTTGAACATGAAAGGAGATGCAATAATTGTGCAGGAGGTTGTGCCAGATATAACTCTGAAGATTGTCCTGTACTGAATATTGGGCATAGGTTGTATAGAACTCTACTCTACAGAAGTGAAGACCACTGCCTTCACTTCTGTAGAGTATATACAAAATATACAAAAGTATGAAGGCTATTGCTTAACGCATTGTAAGCCGTCCTGAGTCTCCGGAGAAGGGCGGCATATAAATCAAATTAAAAAAAAAAACTGTCAGCTCCACTAGCAGAATGGATTAGAAAATCAATCCTATGGGAAGACTGGAACTATGCTTTGTTGAGATTGGTGATAATAACAAATAGTTGAAAAATCTGATTGTGCTAATCCTCCCCTCCTTCTTATACCCTAATCAATCAGGGAGGCATCTGCCTGAGACATTTCCAAATATTATCTTGTTTCCAGAGCTTAAAGATTGCTTCAGTCCTTTTTGTGTAAGTAATAGCTTGCTTATTTATCATAAGGTCATTTCTCTTATTCTCAACAACCACTGTATAGTCTCCAGAGACTCAAGCATTTGCTCTTAAATATGTAATGATAAACAAAACAATGATTCTGTTATTCCCACAGAATAACTTCCTTAAGTCTAGATGAGAGCTGGAGTGGAGGATGTCAGCCTGAGTCACAAAAAAAAGCTATGTAGCCAAGAGACACTCCATCAACAGGCAGCCTTGGTGATCATGAGCCGTGCTGACTTGAGAAACTAAGAGCCTGCCTAAGAGCAGTATTTCCTCTACCCTTCCTATGAATATATATATTTTGATTGATGGATTTAAGCCCAATTTCTACAATGGCTATCTCACCTAAGTATCACTTAGGTGACTCTAAGTTACTTTTATCAGGAGAAAACCAGGGGTGTCCCTGAACTTCTCATTATTTTTTGATGACTCTTGAGAGGGATCCAGTTATGGTATGATAGAGTTATGTCCAAGTGCATGACAACTTCTGG
Source organism: Ptyas mucosa (assembly GCA_012654045.1). NCBI lineage: Eukaryota > Metazoa > Chordata > Lepidosauria > Squamata > Colubridae > Ptyas > Ptyas mucosa. The sequence goes on from WNWU01000005.1 coordinate 38,726,464, forward strand.
GAGCCTAATGACACTGCAGATGATATGAAAGATCTTCACTTGGGGATTTGGAAAGCAAGCGGTATCCTATGCAAAGCTAGGAAAGATGACTAAATATGTTGAACCAACACAAAGTAGCTTTTCAGCATTTGGAATTAGAGAGATCTTGGGAATGTGGGAATATTCCTGTAAATTAACCCTTATTTGTTTGTTTGTTTGCTTATTATTAAATTTAAGGAGAAATTTAGAAGGACAGCAAGGTAAAGTAACAGATAATAACATTTTCCTCTAAGAACAAATTATTTGCAGAAAGAGAAAACATGGGCTGCTATAACCATTTCCTTAATCTGAGATTTTCTATTGGTTAAGAACTCCCATACAGTCCAAACTCCACTACATATTACATAAAAACTGTACATGAAGCACGCAAGGCACTTCAATACTGATAAACTAAGTGATGAAGTACAATTCATATTGATGACACCCAAAATGGTTAAAAGAACATGCTGCCTTTGTCAACTCTCAGGATGCTAAACTATACACTCCTTTTCTACCCAGTGTTCTCACTGAAACCACTACAGATATGTCTTTCACTGTGTATAATACAACTGAATCCCAGGTAGAAATCAAACTACAAACCGTCAATTAGACGGCCACCCAAGAATAACAACTCAGATAACTGCAGCCAATTCATGTATGGGGCACAGCTGGGGAATGAAGGCTTTGCTCTACTGTCATTTTTGCCATTTCTAAACAATTTCAGCACAACTCCTCCAAGGAAACTAAGATTTCAGATTTGCATTTGTTCAAAAGGACTAGCAAATGGAAATATTTGTTCAAAATAAAGTGCCTGTTTCTAATAACAAATGAAGCAAGGAATAGGGGAAATGGCTTCTTTGAATATTAGACCTATAACATATAACTTATATCAGCTAGAACTATTATCCTGGCAATAATAAGGGGCGCTCTCAGAGAGTAAAGGCCAGCTTCTCCTTGTCTTAATGCAGTTTAGACAGTGCTTATCTAGTCATAAATGCTAAGAAGCAAAAGGTCTACAGTCCAAAGGTGCTTATTCTTGCTCTTATACAAGATACTTTACGAAAGGAGACTTGATTTCTCACCAACCATCCCTCACACCTTACAAATAATGTACAGGGCTACTATATTTGTATGGAGGTAGAAGAATTCACCCTTGAGCTAGTAGAACCACTGAGAGACAAAGACTGAGATTAACTGCAGCTGTTCCATGTCATGCCAATCCTGGCATTCACTTTTTCTTCTCTTATTAAAATTATGGCTGACATTTGCTTATGTGGGAAGAAGCACTGTGCGCCTTTCAAGGTCTTGAAATTTACACATTCATACTGGAGAGTTCCAAGTAAGAGAGATGAAGAGTCATTCTATGGAAGTATTTATAACAACAGTACAGGTAGTCCTCAACGTACGACCGCAATTGAGCCCAAAATTTCTGCTGTTAAATGAAACATTTGTTAAGTGAGTTTTGCCCTATTTTACGACCTTTCTTGCCACAGTTGTTAAGTGAATCACAGCAGTTGATAAGTTAGTAACCTGGTTGTTAAGTGAATCTGGCTTCTTCATTGACTTGTGAGATGGTCACAAAAGGAGATCACATGATCTTAGGACACAGCAACAGTCATTAAATATGAACCAACTGCCAAGCATCTGAATTTTGATCACATGATTATGGGGATGCTGCAGAGGTTGTAACTGAAAAATGGTCATAAGTCATATTTTTCAGTGCCATTGTAACTTTGAATGGTCACTAAATGAACTATTGTAAGTTGAGGACTACCTATAGTTGCTATTTGTCCAGTAATCCTCAGTTTACAATGAAAACTAAACCCAATCAATCAATCAATCAATTAGAATAGAGCTGGAAAGGATCTTGGAGGTCTTCTAGTCCAGCCCTCTGCTCAAGCAGGAGACCCTATGCCATTTCAGACAAGTGACTGTCCAGTCTTTTCTTTAAAAATAACCCCACAACTTCTGAAGGCAAGCTGTTCCACTGGTTAATTGTCCTCATTGTTAGGAAGTTTCTCCTTAATTCCAGGTTGCTTCTCTCCTTCATTAGTTTCCATCCATTGCTTCTTGTCCTGCCTTCTGATGCTTTGGAAAATAAATTGACCCCCTCCTCTTTGTGGCAGCCTCTCAAATACTGTAATACTGCTATCATGTCCCTCCCCCCCCCCCCAGTCCAGAATGTCCATTATAAGTCACTGTGGTCATAAGTCAAGTTGGGACCCGACTTAGTGATAATTTTTTCAGTGATCATTAAGCAATCCAGGTTTCCCAATGGGAGTTGGGAATCATGATCACATGACAGTAAGACACTGCAACTGGTTGTAAATGTGAGCCAAATGCCAAACACCCAATTGTGATCATGCGATGGTGTGACAGTCATAAGTGTGAGTACAGCGTATGTCCCTTTTCCCAAGGCTGTCGTAACTTTGAACCATCGTTAAAATGAACTGTTGTAACTTAAGGATTCCTTGTATTGATAAATACATATAATAATGTCCCTGAATTTTATTAACTTCTCTCCTGTACAATTTTCTATTAGGCTGACTTCATAAAAGGAAAAAAAAGTGGTATAAATAAATGAAAACAAAAAGAATAAGAATAAATCAGGAGCATTGGGAGGGGGCAAGATAACATTTGCAACTGCATAATCATATCCTTTCCTTGTTTTATGCATGCTTGCTTAGTATGCGCTGACACGCATACAAAACAGGAGAGGTATTAATTCCATATTTGTGACTGTCATATTGACTTTTTTAACACGCACTCCAGCAGATGTCTCTGGAATGGTCACTTATTTACATAAAGATACATCCATAAAAATATAGAGAAAATACCCATTCCCCCACATTTATGATGTATTTAAATACACACAAACACACACACACAAACATTACCAGACATAATTTCCTTCCTTTTACACTAGTTCCATTATCACTTGTGCTGCTTAAAAACGACACAAATGAATGCTTTTAACTCCATGACAGCAGTCTCCTTTTCCTCCGTGGCAACTTGCATGGTTAGCCAAGCCCAAGGGGTGAAAGGAACACTGTTCCTCAAATCCAATCAAGTTATTCACTGGTAGAAAGTTTACAACCCTTGAGGGCTCCACAACTCCTTTCCTGAATCTCCCAGCAGCTTGTCTCTGATTTGATTTCAGGGTTTCAAGTTATTTCCGAGTTTCGTGGATTTGAAACAGGTCAAGCAAGGCTTATAAAACTAGAAAAGCAGCAGACAACAATAGGTTAGTTGTAGATTTAATAGATTTGAATAAAATCAAAAATTTTGTACTTTTATCATTCGATGGTGAAAAAGCCTTTGACAAAATATATAAACAGTACATGTTTCCCATATTAAACAGCTTCAAATTTCCTGCAAAATTCATAAATGGATCAAGGTATTAGTTGATATTTAGATACTAGATATTTAGTTATATCTAAAGTAAAATTTAAGAGAATGTTTTCTGCTATTTCCCATTATTTAGTGAGTAGGTGTCAATCTTTTTGGCTTGCCCAGCTGCAGTGAATAAAGAGAGATTATCTTGGGCCACATTTAAGTCAGTGGAGAAATCCAAAATTTTTTACTACCGGTTCTGTGGGCGTGACTTGGTGGGCATGGCTTGGTGGGCATGGCAGGAGAAGGATACTGCAAAATCTCCATTCCCACCCCACTCCAGGGGAAGGATACTTAAAAATCCCCATTCCCTCCCCACTCCTTGGGGAAGGATATTGCAAAATCTCCATTCCCACCCAACTCTGGGGCCAGCCAGAGGTGGTATTTGCCAGTTCTCCGAACTATTTAAAATTTTCACTGCCGGTTCTCCAAACTGCTCAAAATTTCCGCTACTGGTTTTCTAGAACCTGTCAGAACCTGCTGGATTTCACCCCTGATTTAAGTTATATGATATAGTTAATATATATAAATCACACAATAATGTTAAATGTTTACAATCTTGTGGGGCTGCATTACTAGCTGTTCAGGGCCAGATGTGCCCTGTGCGTCACAGATTGGACACATCTGATACTAGATAAGGATGTCACCCTTGCTTTAATATCTGCATAGAATCTTATATTATATAGGGAGATCTACAGAGTAGTACATAACTCAGCTGAACACAAATTGGTTTTATTTGCAGATTATATTATTTCTAAACTTCACATTACTGTTCCAGCATTAATGCAAATGACAGATGCCTTTAGTAAAATATGAGAATATTTTATTAACTGATCCAAATCAGAATTGATAGCAATAAGTGAAAATTTAGTTATCTATGATCCATTTAAAAAATATCAATTGCATCTTTGCACCAAATCCATTAATTATCTCAGTACGGTGAATGCATACCAAAAATATAACTCAGTTAGTGGCATATAATATAAATAAAATATATAGAATTTCTTCATATATGTGAGTAATTAAATCTCACCCTTTGGAGAAAATTGAATGGTTTCCAAATGAATATTATTCCCAGATTAATTTATATTCTGAGAGGAATTCCAGTTCATGTATCTGGATAATATTTTCAGGAAATAAATCTTTGATTAGAAAATTTCTATGTGGTTCTTTGATTTCAAGAATATATTTACAGAAAATGCAATTACCAGTTAATGAGGGAGAATTCAGTTTCCCCAGTCTGAAACTACATCATCATGCTTATGTATTCTCAAGTATTAAAGTCAAGTATTCTCAGGTATTATTTACTGGAAGCCAACAACTGGTTTCAATCTTATGATTTGGGCAACTTTGGAATATACATATTATATATGGCTCCTTTCGTTGGATGGACAGTTTTTGGATCTCTTGAACTCTAATAGCTATGGAAACAATTATGTCAATTAGAAGTCATGAATATGTTGTGATGTCCAATAAAAGATTTAAAACCTTTTCCCATGCTAAATTAACTTTACAGGGAAACCCAGTTTTAAAAATTGGGGAAAACATGATGATATGAAAAAAATGGACGGAAGTGAGAATATTGACTGGACCAACTGATAGTCAATGAAGATGAATCTTTAACATACACTGGGTTAAGAAATAAATATCTATCAGATGTAACCCAGTGGCAATATTTATAGCTACAACATTTGATAACAATGTTGTTTGGACCAACAGTATTTTCACCTTCCAAGACACATGAAATATTAGAAAAACTTGTTAAATCCTTTAAAACTAAAAAAAAAAAATCTTTACAATTAGTTGTTATCAACAAATCAATTTGATATGCAAATGCTAAGAAATTAGGGACATAAAGAATTAGAGGTTCCCATATTGCCAAGACAACAGGAGACTATTTTAAATTCTATAACCAAGAATGTCAATGGACCTCAAACTATGATTTATACAACAAAAAATAGCATTTAGACTGTATTCGACTGTTATTATATTTGTATAGAAAAAGACAGAGTAAAATATCACTCTGATAGAAATGCAATAAGGATCATGCTTATTTAAAACACATGTTTTTACAATGTGCTGTACTTATTATGTTCTAGGATAAAATAGTGGACTATATAAGTATGACTGCAATAAAACCCTAAATTTTTCAGAGGATAATATTCTCTTGAATTATATGCCTATTACATAAAAATTTGACAACAGGACAACATAAATGGATTCTCTGTGCCCCTTCTGGGGTCCAAAGAATAATATTGCAGCATCAGAAGATAAATGCAAAGCCTCATTTGCTCAATAGATCGAACAACTGATTATCCTTACCATCTATGAGTGGATTGCCTATAGATGTAGATATATAGATGTACAACTGTAATAAAATATGGAATTCACTTATACACTTATAAGTGTATAAGTTTACAAATGAATTTTAAAAAGGAAATTACAACAGAGTATTATAAATATACTAATATATAATTATATACTAGTATATAATTAGTATATAAATATACTAATTATATACTAATAATATAGCGTCCCGATATAGCCAACTGGTGCCATCGCTGGCTATTGGGGGCAAGTTACTGGCCCCCACAAAGAGGGCTCTCAACTTGGGTGTTCTCCTGGACGCACGGCTGTCTTTAGAAGAGCATATGACGGCCGTAGCCAGGGGAGCTTTTTATCAGGTTCGCCTGATTCACCAGTTGCGTCCCTTTCTGGATCGGGACTCCTTATGCATGGTCACTCAGGCACTCGTCACTTCTAGCCTGGACTACTATAATGCTCTCTACATGGGGCTCCCTTTGAGGAGCACCCGGAGGCTCCAACTGGTGCAGAATGCGGCCGTGCAGCGGATTATGGGAACGATGGGGTGCCTCATGTGACACCCCTCCTGAGCGAGCTGCATTGGCTTCCAGTGATCTTCCGGGTGTTGGTCAACACCTTTAAAGCGCTTCATGGCTTAGGGCCTGGGTACTTACGGGACCGGCTTCTGCCACTGATAGTCTCCCACCGGCCAGTACGCTCCCACGGAGAGGGACTCCTCAGGGTGCCGTCGGCCAGACAATGTCGGCTGGCGACCCCCAGGGGGAGGGCCTTCTCTGTGGCAGCACCTGTCCTTTGGAACGACCTGCCCCCGGAGATACGTAGGATCCCAGATATCTGTACTTTTCGCCGTGCCCTTAAAACTTTTTTATTTCATCAAGCTGGGCTGGCTTAATCCCCACACACACCTTAGATATTTTTAATTGTAAGTTCATTTTAATTGGGGCGTTTTAAACTTATTGGGCCAAAATTTGTCTAATTCTTTTAAAAATTTTAAATTTTGTATGTGATGTTTTTATTCTTGGCTGTTCACCACCCTGAGTCCAGTAGGAGAAGGGTGGTATAAGAATCTAATAAAATAATAAATAAATAAAATAAATATAAATGCACTTGAATAATATTTACATTTGATGACTATAAATACAATTATAACTGTTAATTGTTTATAATTATGTTTCCTTTTTCTGTGGTTTTCTTTTTGCACTATTAAAGCACTTTTTAGGCTTTTTTGTTGGGAAAGTATGAATTTGCATTGTAACTTTCTTTGCATTTTGCTCTTTTTTCTCTTTCTGGTACTATTAAAGAAAAGAAAAAAGAAAAAACAAGGCTAGTTGGAGTCATATGGGGCAGGGGCTAGGAAGGAACAGGAGACTCCACAAAAAAATGTCATCATAATAATTGTAATTTAATAATCAAACTAAGCATGAGTTAGAAGGCAGCAAAGCCTGGAGAAATGGAATCTGGATCAGTAAGAATATTAGAAACCCTTAATAGTGCTTGTAATCGCCTGGTAACTCCTAATCGTGGCCAGTCATGGCACTGAACTGTGGTGCCAGCTTACGGTGTTGGGCACTAGATGGTAATATTCACTCCTCAAACAGCTCATTTGCAGAAAAAAAAACCAATGGACTGAGAACAATGCACATCTAGAGGAAGCTTCTGAAGCTTTGATTCCAAAAACTGCTTCAAGCATTGTAAACTTTGCTGATTCCCTGCCATCCCAGAAAAAATCAGAAACAAATAGGATATGGCCACCTTTGAAGACAAAGAATCCAATTCTCTCTCTCTCTCTCTCTCTCTCTCTCTCTCTCACACACACACACACACACACACACACACACACACACACCAAGCAAGAGGCAACTTCTTCCTTTCCCCCACTGTCACTGATGAGGATCTTCCACAGATGTTCCAGGAAACCTGTTCTCTCCCTGCCTCCCTCCTTCTTTGCCTTCTCATAGAGGAACTGGAGGGGGCAAGAGTACTCAAGCTGCTTCAGGTGAGCAAGCTCACAGCTTGTGGAAGTGTTAATTAGAGCTAATTAGATCCCTGATTAACCTGCTTTGGCATTTAAATGACTAGTTTCATTTGTCCTGTCCTTGAAAGCAAGAATTGCCTGAGTTGGTGTCTATATCCCTCTTTCTCCCCTCCATATGCATATATGCATATATACAGACAGACAGAAACACAGACAGATTGTTGTATACAAGAAAGTGAATTTAAATACACTGACTTTTATATATATTTCAGTGTATTTAAATTCACTTTCTTGTATAGACAACAGCTAAAATGATGATATGCATATATCTATGATGATATATATTATAAATATAATTTATATATATAAATCATTAGCCATTGTCTATCCACTGCAGGATGAAGGCCTCTTCTGCATGTTTCCAACCAACACAATTCTGAGCTTTCTTTTGCCAATTGGGCCCATAATACTTGCTGGTGTTGTTGATCCATCTTGTTTTAGGTCTCTTTCATGAATGCTTTTTATCAAGTGGGATCCATTCTATGACTGCCTTGGCCTACCTGCCATCAGTTCTTCTATATACGTGTCCTTCAATGTATTTAAATTCACTGTTTGTTGTATAAGCTTCATGATGCTTATTAAAAACAACAATTTGGTCAATGAACTTGGGAGACCACTATGCTTTTGCAATTTATTTTTCCTAAGTCATTTCATAAAGATAGTTCTCAATTTATGACAGGCCTAGAATTTACAATGGGCCTGTAAAGCACTCCTAGCCATCATATAATGTTGTGCCACACACACATACTCTCATGGTTATGTGACTGCATTTCAAGCGATTGGCAACCAGCTCGCCTTTATGGCTGGTTGTAGCATCCAAGGCATGTGACCTCAATTTGTGATTTTATTTGTTTCTTTGTTTCTTTATTTATTTGCTTCTTTGTTTGTTTGTTTGTTTGCTGATTTCAGGCATTTTTCAGCAAAAAAAAAAAAACATTCTGAAGAATGGTTCATACTGACGATGGCAGAACTTCCTTAACAACTGTGGATTTGTTTAATAGAATTCTTAGATGGTGGTGATTCACTTACCAACTACTGCAAAAATGTGTTGTGAAATTGGATCAAATCATGTGGATGCCTCAACTTACGATAAGTTCTGGATATAATGAGTTATATCCATAAATCCAATTGTGGCCATAGATTGATAACTATTTGTATGTTGCAAAAGATAACAAAAGCAAGCAATAGCATTTAAGCTTATATACTGTTTCACAGTGCTTTACAGCCCTCTGTAAACAATTTACAAAGTCAACTTATTTATCCTAACAATCTGGGTCCTCATTTTACCAACCTCGGAAGGATGGAAGGCTGAGTCAACTTTGACCTGGTGAGAATTGAACTGCTGAACTGCTGGCAGCCGGCACTCAGCAGAAGTAGTCTGCAGTACTGCATTCTAACCACTGCACCATCATGGTTCCTGCTGTACCACCACACAGTAGTGCTGTTTTTTAATATTTATAAGTTTAAAACTATGACACACAGACAGACATTTTCTCTTGTAGCAATGGACATGGCATGCAATCTCAATTGTCTTGGAGAACAAAATACGCCCCCCATCTAACGTTAAAGGTTAACATCATCTATTTCCCCTTATAAGAATAGAAATCTCTTTATCTGTAGACACATAATAAGGAACTTGGTAACACTTTTTCCAACTAACATTTTAATAAAATGTTTAGCACTAATAAAATTTGTTAAAAAAGGAACTGATTATTTTGCAACCATAGACTAACATTCCTCTCCCCTTAGAGGCATCCTTGTGTCGAATGGCAGCCCCTTCCAGCCCATGATCATCACATGTGGAAGTCCAGGTGGTCACTCATAAGCAAGCAATCACTCAACATGTTACAAGATACTCTCTGTTTAAGATGTACCATCAGCATTTTTATCCACTATCCATGGCTTGTCCTTTCTTTACAGGCAAAGCCTCTTTCTTCTTACAAATGTTTTATTGTGAATTCCAAAGCAGGATGCCAGGAGGCTTCAGCAGCCACAAGCCATTGCCATATAATTGCTACCTTGCTGCATTTCCACTTCCCAACTTCCTTATTTTGACATGTATCAAACTGGATTCCAGCACAGATGCTGCTCTTTTAATATTTATAAGTTTAAAACTATGACATAGAGACATGCATTCTCTCTTGTAGCAATGGACGTGGCATGCAATCTCAATTGTTTTGGAGAACAAAATACCACCACCACCCTAAGTACTAAGTTGGATATTTTTATTGGCGGGAAGGTGTGTTGTATAAATGATTTGAGAAGAGACTACATTGCATAATTGAGTATGGAGCGTCTCCTCCTCAGGGATCATTGAGATAGAAATACAGACTTACAACAGCTCTGCTCTGCTGAAGCAATTAAGCTTTTTCACTTTTTCCTCCTCCACTCCTTTGTGTGCTAATTTTTACCTTACCATGTTAGCTCTAAAGAGAAACCTATACAGAGATTCAGTGAAGATCCAAATGCAAAGAGGGCCCATTTTATCATCTGGAAAGACACTAAATAATAAATTATTCAATTGCATAGCTAAATGTCTATGGAGATTCTCAGTCATCCTGTCTCCCCCCCAAATAAGACTTCCCCTGATAATAAGCCCAATCAGGCTTTTGAGTGCATAGCAATAAGGCAAAGCGCTTATTTCAGGGTTCAAAAAAATATAAGACAGGGTCTTATTTTCAGGAAAACATGGTAGTTGTCCCAAAGGTGCTTTTTCAAGAGGCAACTGGACTTTCTTGTTTTTCTTTGAAGATGTTTCATTTCTCATCCTTCAGGTCTGAAGAAGCTTCAGGAATGAGAAGCGAAATGTCTTCAAAGAAAAATAAGAAAGTCCAGTTGCCTCTTGAAAAAGCACCTTTGGGAAAAAATTATTCAATTATTTACTTTTTTAAAAAACAATTGCAAATAGAAAGGAGTTCTTCTAAAAGTTCACCTTGCTTTTCTGACTTAGCCTGCTTTCTCTAAAAGAAATGCTTGTTTTAACTTCTTAAAACAGAAAATGTAAATAAATTAGACATTAAAAACTAAATTTAAATTATATCTCTATGAAGTCTCCTATTGTCATTTTAAAACAAAGTAGTCATTCTGCCACATCTTTTTAGGGAAGGACATACAGAAAGAGATGAATAGGAGATATCATCCCTTTTGCAATGAAATTTATAATGCCATGCAGGGCAATCAATGGGTTTTTGGCTGAAAATACCCAAATGCAAACTAGATGGGAGTTTTTTAGATCTCTTTGCCATCATCTAGTGGCTGTCCAGATTTTTGAAGGACAAATCTTGGAAACTTTCTATCATGCTGACAAACAGAATTAATGAATCTGGCTCCATAAAGAACGTACACAGAGTTTTCAGCACCACAATATCATAGCAAGGTTTGTTTTAAAAAAACATTAAAAATACGGTTGCCTAATTCTTCAATCCTTATACAGGTCCGATAACTTTTTCTGTATTTTTTTAAGTGAAGAAATTCTTTACAATATATGGCCTGCCATGAAAGCTATCTATAGTACATCTCTCCTATAATGGCATGTGGGTTTGCACTTTACAACAAAGATTCAAGAAAGAGGTTTCAGTCCAATAAAGATTGACTATATGAGTAAGAGGGAGGCTACTTTCACAAGTCGCAAGTCTACAAGTCCCAAACTATCCAAATCAGCAAATTTCTTCTGTACTACCATCACTAATAAATCCAAAGTTCACTTCTTTAATGATAGTAGCCTATTTAGAGAACCTCAGGATCTATCTCATAGTCCCGTTATGCAAACCCATAGCACGCGTGCCAGAAGTGGCACACAGAGCCATCTCTCTGGGCACGCCCATTGTCTTCCAGGTTCCGGCAAGTACATGCATGCCAGCCAGCTGATCTTCACGAGCACATGTGTGCCAGAAACCGGAAGACCAGGTGAACAGTGTGTATGCGCACTGGAAACCAGAAGCTCAGCATCCCAGCACGCACATGCGCGTTGAGGAACTGCTCTTCCAGTTTCCAGTGCTGCCCCGTGTGCATGCTCCCTTTTCTGCACTCAGTGCTGAAAAGTTTTGTCAACATAGTCTATTGCAGAACACAGAAGATCATGTAAACACAGAGGTGTCCTGTAACTACATTAATTCTTGTAATTAAATTTGTATTAGATTGAATGAAATCAAAGGCTTTAGCTTTATAATTTCCTATTCCACCTACCTGCTGGAGATACAATACAGTACATATTGCAATGAAAACCTCCATTTAATAGGGCCTCTTTTAGAGAACTTCAGACGTACCCATCCTCAAATGACTCCAGTGTAGTCTGAAGAAATCACTTATGTTTAAGTCATTTATGTCAATTTACATCATTTGCATAATAACATTGTCATGTAAATAGCATAACACAACACAAAAGATGTCATTACAGAGATGAAAAAAAAGTGCTTTCAGATTTAATGGATATTCAGGAGTAGTATATGCAGCTTCCCCCTATATGGTACATTAAATCAAGGGTTTATTGTACTGCACTGCATGCTGCTAATATGAAGCAGTCGTATGTTCATACATATCCATCATACTGGCTCCTTTGGGAATCATCAATATTAGGTAAGCATTTTGTGAAAGATGAAGCCAAAAAAATTGTAGACATAATATAAAAAGAAAAAGACATAAAACTAGTTTGTAACAACACCAAGAAGAGTGTATGGAAAAACAATGGTAAATTGATTTATTGCTGAGTTAATGTAAATTGAATATGAAAATGAGCGATCAGTATAAAAAAGGTACATTAGAATAGTTTGTCTATACACAGAGACTAACGTAGAATCAGATTGCAAAACAAACATTTAAAGAAAATCTGAATGGGGTAAGAGGAAGAACAAGAACAAGAAACATAGTTGGTTAGAGTTGATGAGATCTTGGGGGGCGGGGGGATGAAAGTTTTAAAGAACAAAAGACAATGAAGGAAGGTATGGGAGGTATGGGAGAAGGAGGTATGGGAGAAGCAAAGATTGGTTGCCAGGCCATAGAAAGATATGGAGAGAGAGAATGACTGATATTGGCATGACCTAGTTTTAACTAGGTTTCCTTTTCTTTTTTTTATCTCTTGGCTGTAATTTCTTTGCCTTAGAATTTTATATTCTATTTCTGAATAATTTTACTTATCCCATTTTAAGCAAGAAGAATAGAACAGAACAGAAATATTTTATTTGTGATTAGACTGACAAATTCCACACAAGGAATTTGTCTCTGGTGCAGAAGTTCTCAGTGTACATACAAAGCAACATAATAACCATAATCATAATCATAATACCAATAGGAGGGAGTGGTAAAGAAGATAAAAAGGATAGCAATAATACTACAGCCATACATTAAATATAAATAGACATTAAACAATACTATGAGAATTATGTGTTCAGCAGTGTGGTGGCATGAGGGAAAAACTGTCCCCGTGTCTAGATATTTTGGCATGCAATACCCTATAGCAATGTCCCAAGGAGAGGAGTTGAAGCAGTTTATGTCCACGATGTAAGGGGTCTGTGGATATTTTCTCAGCCCTCTTTCTGACCCATGCAATATACCCATCTTCTATGGAAGACAAGCTGGTTGCAATTGTTCTTTCTGCGGTCCTAACTATTCATTGGAGTCTGTACCTGTCCTGTTTGGTTGCTGTTACAGCAGATATAGCAGTTATAGAAGTACAAATGACAGACTCAATAATTCCTCTGTAAAACTGGATCAACAGCTCCTGGGGCAGTCTGAACTTCCTGAGCTGACACAGGAAAAACATTCTTTGTTGCGCCTTTTTAATGATGGTTCTAATGTTGGGTGTCCATTTCAAATCCTGGGAGATTACAGAACCCCAAAACTTGAAGGACTTTACTGCTGATATTGTGCTGTCAAATATAGTAAGAGGCGGTGGTGAAATCCTACTGGTTTGCACCAGTTCGGGCAAACTGGTAGTGATAAAAGCTACCGGTTTGGTGAACTGGTAGTAAAAAAAAAGCTACCAGTTGATCCAAACTGGTATTTCCGATGATCAGCTATGCCGCGCGATTTAAAATTGCTAGAAAGCAGAAATCCTGCTTTCTAGTGAATCTAAATCGTGCGGCACAGCTGTTCTCGCTGTTCTACTGCCTCGCTGTTCTACTTACCTTCCCAAGCCTCCTTTTTCCATGTGCAGTGTGCATTTAGCGTGCACTGCGCATACACATGCATGTGTTTGGCAAACACTGTGCATGCGCATGCATGCAGCACGCATTTGGCATGCACTACACATGCATGCATACAGCACGCACTTGGCACACACCATGCATGCGCAGGCAGCAAACCTGTGGCAAACCGGGGAAGATTTCACCACTGGTAAGAAGTGGTAGAATAGAAGAATTCCTCCTAAAATCCACTCTCTATGTTTAAAAATGTAGGCAAAAAATTCTACATTTTTAAGCATATTCAGCTCCAGGTTGTTCCAGCTGCACCACAGGGCCAGTTGTCCAATCTCCCATTTCTCTGCAAATTCATCACTGTCTTGAATGAGACCAATGACTGTTGTATCATCTGCAAAATTCAGTACTTTAGCAGAGGGTTCCCTAGAGATGCAGTCATTGGTATACAGAGAGAAGAGCAATGGAAAGAGCACACAGCCCTGAGGGCACCTGTGCAAATTGCCTGGGTACTAGATGTAATTAAAACTCTTGAGTGAGCAAATTTGACCATTCTTTTACATTTTTTTAAATCAAATCTCTGATCCTGTTTTAAAGAAACATGTTAGATTTGTTATATACTTTTTAAAGTGAACATTACCTTCCCTTCTGTCCTGCCAGAAATAAGGGTCAGCATCAGGGACACAACCACCCTCCAGCAGCTTCTTCTCTGGACAATGGACACGATCGGAATGAGACAACTCGCTGTAGCCAGCTCAGTGCAACCACCTCACTGCTGCCATCTCATCATGACCAAGTTACCTCTGCCAACTCACCACCTCCAAGTAGCTGAAAGACAACTCCAAACAGCCATCTTGCCATGGGGACAACTTCCTGCAGGCAGTTGGAGGGAGAGTTGGTGGGCAGGCAAACTAATTAGCTAGCGAGTGGTGGAACAGAGTATAGAGCAGTGGCGGTGGCCAGACTGGGGGCTTCCCATTTTTACCCATCCCCCACACCACTATTGCCACCACACCAAGCTCCAGGCCGAAGAGGCTGGGGAAAGCAACAGTAGAGGTGGGCAGGAGGGTGAAGCAGGCTGTGGAGAGATGACAGCGGCTCGGGGCATCCCATTTTCATACCAGCCTCTGCCCCACCAAGCTGGTCAAAGAGGTCTCGAATGGTGAACAAGGTGGGTGGCAAGAAGGTGGCAGCAGCCGGGGGCATTCCATTTTTATTAATACCACTCCGCCATCCCCAGTTTCTTTGGTCCAGAGCTTGGCATGGCAGCAGTGGCGGCAATAGCGGCGTATGTGAAAATGGGATGTCCCTGGTCACTACTGCATTCTGCCCATCTGCTGCCTTGCCAGCCTGCCCAACTCTCCCTCCAGCCACCCGCTGCGCATTATCCCTATGGCGAGTTGGCCATGTGGAACTGTCCTGAAGTGACTTGGTGGTAGTGAGCTGGACGCACTGAACTGACTGTGAGAAGTTGTCCTTGATCCAGACTCAATCACGCTGGCTTTTTTTCCTAATCTCTCAAGACTCTTTGATCCATCTTTATAGATTTAAGGGATCTCCATCCTTTTCTCCAGCAGGTATCCCCATGGATGAGACAGGTGGGAGAATTACTTCTACGAGATAGAAACTGTGTTAATCATTTAAATAAATATTTTTTTAAAAAAAAATAGTATGTGGTTTTATATGCATCTATGTCTAGGAAAATAAAACATTGCAGTGGCAATTCCCAAAAGACTGCAATTGATTTTTTCCCAGAGTGATTTACATTAGGTTACTTCAACCCATTGATTTGAAGCATGACTTAAACTTCAATTTTATGTACATTTACCCAAGTGTAAATCCTATTTAAATCTTTGGGCTTATATACTTTTGGGTGTACTTGAATAGGATTGTACATCTTTTAAGATTTAGAGACTTCTTTTTACCTATTTGAGGTATTAATATATGCACATACTGTCAATAAACCTCACAACAAGTCTGTCAGGTTCACCAATAACATTGACACATTGCCTGAAGGAAGGCAAAAGTCAGAGGCTAGCAACGTCCCTATAATCATTGTGAGTAGGCTGTGGTGAGTGCTATGCACCATGATTCTTTTTAAAGTTGTATTTGCAGGCTATGTGTCTCAATAATGTGTTATGAGGTGTATTTGTAATTGCCTGATGTGAACACTGGTCCTTGAAAAGGAAATGGTGTGTGTCTAAGTGCAGGCAAAGCTATTTAGAGTCAGGACAATGCAGCTGCTCTCGCTGGGATCAAATTAGATCTTTTGGAGTTTGGTGATTTAAAGAGGAAAGATTAAGAATAATCCATCTCAATTTCCTTGGCTCTGAAGCAGTACTTAGAGAATAGAAGGTGATTTCAAAGCTCATCTGTTCCTGCAAAGCACAATGTGTTCCCTACCATCATTGCCACCTTCTTTTCAAACAGCTTTTCAATCAGCTTTATTGTTGGACTCTCCAATGTCAAAACAGAAAAGCAAACGTGAAAGAGGGAAAAGTTCACAGCCACAATGATACGATGGCTCCATTCATTTCACCTTTCCTGTGATTTGATACAAACTTAAAAGAGCCTGCTTTCAGGGCCAGATCTGTCCTCTATCATTTTTGTCTTCCTGCTGGGAGCTCCTTTAAGCCTCCAAGGACTCAGTCAGAGCATGATGGTAACTCTCCAGCACAGGCTGACCCAGAGATAATTTGGTTTTTTAAACTCCTACTGCAATCAATGAAAAATACATCAATTATAATTTTATGTGAACATTTTGTATGGATTTCAGGGCATTGTTACATATCAAGCATTCTGCCTGCCTGCTTCTGAAGGACATCATTCACATATCATATCTGTTTCAATCTCAGTCAATCTCCACGGATTCAAAAGCACTTTGCTAAAACAAACCATCCAGACAGGACTTTTATTTCTTCCAATCAACAAAGAGTCTATTTAGATGAAACTATTTAGCTAGAAATCAACTTTACTACAGAGTCCTGATAATAAATAAGCATTTTGGGCAGTTCTGAAATCAGGATAGTGAAGTACCTTTATTAACCAGTTGGCCAACAGTTGGTTATCTTAATTTAAAATACAAAACTATCTCATCTTCTCAAAAAACAATATGCAAAATAGTAAGAATTTCAGACTATGGGTGTTGGTCAAGCACTTTACTCCAGTTATTACCAAGACAGATCTTCAATTAGGGCAATCTATGAACCATTTTTCTGGTTTTTGGAGATTCTGTAGGGTAGGGGTGTCAAACTGGCAGCCCGCAGGCTAGATGCGTCATGCGCAGGCCATGCCCATCCCAGCTCTGCAAAGGAAAAAATGTCATGATATGTCACGTGACATCAACGTGACATGGCAAGTGTGACACCCATGCTGTATCTTCAGGCTTCTGTTGCTCAAATACAGAAATAAGTTGTTGGTTGTTCTTGATATTTTCTGAGCTTGAAATCAGAAATAGAAAAAATAAGAAACTATTAAGGAAGAAATCATAAGAACTGGCAGAGCAAGCTGCTATAATGTGTGTGAGAGTGTATGCAGATAGATAGATGATAGACGAATAGATAGATAGATGGATGGATGGATGGATGGATGGATGGATGAAGGATGGAAGGATGGAAGGACGGACAGACAGACAGATGATTGATATGCATTGGTAGATGGAGGGAGTGAGAGAGAGGGAGAAGAGGTGGGAGAAAAAGATCCAGCAAATGCAACCCTCTCATGCACTGATTATGTCATCTAACCTAGTAATGAAAAGTTTGCAGGAAAACAACCAAATTCCAAGTATATCAAACCTTACTAGTTCAATCCCGAATCACATAACACAATATTCTGCATACCACTTACATAATATCCTTGGGGAACACAGGTAAATGCATACTAATCTCCAGGTAAAGGCAACTAAAAATGGAGAATCCAGGTGTAGAGATGTAAAGAAAGAAGCTGAGCACCAGTCCACCAGAATGAAAAAGCAGAATTTCAGACAAGGCTGATACTAGGATTGGCAACAGCAGGAAAAACAGGATATATGGCTTTGTTTATAGCTCTGAGATTCTGAATCAATCTCCAGAAAAAAGGGTGAGAGCCAAGATTCTTTACAGGTGTTACAAAGGCTGGAAAATTCAAATCAAGTTTTAACAAGAACTAGATGACTGAAAGAATGTCCTCTATTGCCGTTTGTCTAAGAGCATCTTGAAGTCCCTGTGATAATGAAGCAACAGATTTTAATTGGCCATGAATTGGATCACAATTTAATCAGTCCACAAGAGAATTCTGGTGTTGCTGACAATTTCTTTGGGATGCAATGCAACAAAGGCTAGCAATACACTGTCCCTTAAAATAAGAAATGCTATGAAAGTCCCACTAGGGGCCATTCCCAACATTACTATCACTTGATTATGATCTGTAATGGAATGTAGGTCACAACTGCAGGGTGAAGGAGCTCTTCCCAAGGAGCAAGAAACAAAGAAGCTAGTAATCTTTGATAGCCAGGAAAAGAGCGAAGGTGGACTCCCTCTAACAGTTCGTAGGGTATATTTACTAGTTATGCAGATAAGTGCTTTGATGTAGCAAAATTTCTGTCTGCAGGGTAGCAACAATAAACATGTTATTCTTGGTTCCTTGGCCCTGGCATAATACTCTTTATAGGGAATATCCATAAAAACACTGTTACAGGTGTCATGTAGCATAATACCCATTTTGAGGGGTCCTTGGAGCTCTCTGAGCTTGCTTGTTTTCTTTCATAGAAATTGTTATGATCCAGAGAGTCAAGGAAAAGCAGGCCTCTAGAGAGTCCTTTATTGCTGTAAGTAAATGTTCCAACAAACAGTCCTCTAACAACTGGTAAACTCCACCCCACACTACCCTGAAAGCAGCCATCCCCAGTCCCTCAAGCTCATATTTAACAAAGAAAGTCCATAGAGTAGGAGCACTCTCACAGGGCAAGGTCCAGGATCCTAAGTCCAGTCCACCCAGCCAATCTAGACAAAGCACAAGACAAAAAGCAGTCCTCAGAGCAAAGACAAGGTACAAGACAAAAGGCAATTTTCAAGGCAAAAGGCAGTCCTCAAGGTAAGGGCAAAGTACAAGACAAAAGGCAGAAGGCAGTCCTCAAAGCTAGGCAAAGCAAAAGGAGAAAGGTATGAGTCAAAGCCGGGCGAGTGTAAGACAAAACAAACAATTGAGCCTGAGTGGCGTGGGAGACTAATGCCTCCTACTAAGGCAGCATTTAACATCCAGCTGCCTGCAATTACTGCGAGTTCAATTCTCACGGTTCTCAAGGCTCAAGGTTGACTCAGCCTTCCATCCTTTCTAAGGTGGGTAAAATGAAGACCCTGTTGTGGGGGCAATAAGCTGACTTTGTATAAAAATATACAAAAGTATGAAGGCTATTGCTTAACGCATTGTAAGCCGCCCTGAGTCTCCGGAGAAGGGTGGCATATAAATAATTTTTTTTTAAAAAAATTGTTCCTGGAAAAGACTAACTCCCCACAGCTTCTCCTTAAGTCAATCTACTCCAAGTGTTTCCTGTGAGAAGAGGTGGGGTGAACTTCTCCTGAGTAGCCTTGTAGCCCTTCTCTGAGCTTCCTACGCTCCACTCTATGTGCTCTTGGATCAAATGGGGGAGGCAAGAGGGGATCTGCTCCCTATCAGCACCACTGCCTGTCAGTAGCCAATTCTCCCTTGTGTCTGTGAGGGCAGACAGCTTTCCATCCATTCAGCATCTCCCCCAATGCTGAGGGACCTGGGACAGCATCGTCCTTACCCCCTGGCCTCTTCAAACATGACAAGGCAGAAATGCCATTCCCATCAGGTTCCAATTTCTCCTCCTCCTCCAAACCAGACTCTGATGAGGCCATGACAGAAATAGAAAACAAACCTCACTTTCTTGTAGCATTAACGATGTTACTTAGTTGGGTAATAAAACATCTGCAAGAAAACAAGCAAACTCACAGAGCACCAAGGACCCCTCATTTCAACCCTGAGCCACAGATATTCGCCTTTATTAATATCCACTTAACACAATAAATCTCTACCTAAAAAGATTAACATCTATTTTAATTCCTAAGAGAAAAGAATGGGAGTCATATAAGGGTCTTATGGTCACTGATAGCTGCTCAATTTCTCTGTGGGGAATCACACACACACACACACACACACACACCAAAACTCTTTTCACAGTACTTAATTTTAAGCAGGAATTGAGAACAATTAGTCTTTAGTGATATGCATTATAAAGTTCTCACTCAAGTTAAAGTTAGGAATTACCTCAAGCATCTTTTTTGTCATTGTTTGCTTAGAATTACTTTTGGCTCTTTTCAACTAATAAAATTGCTGATATCTCACAACTTTACAAATCAGATTCCCAGAGCACTAGATCTCTGAGCCAATGAGAGACGAATAATATAAACACAGTAGATCCCAATCAGAATTTTTACAAATTCAGAATGCAGGCCTGCACTTCTTTGTTCAGAACCAAATATTTAGCCTAATGTGCAAGGGTATCTCTATACTTAATACTGCTTTGCTAAAATCACCCAGACAGAAAGTTTAATCTTCTGATTAGCATCGTTCATGGGAAGGAGCAAAAAAAAGTCAAAACAGTAGCTACAATAGCACAGCCAAGGCAGTGCTCCTTCACGCATGTGATACATGTAATATGTAAAAAGAAAAGCAGCACATGTATAACAAAGAATTGCTAGACAGATCTTGGAGTCCTAGTGGACAATCACTTAAATTGTACTGCAGCTGCCAAAAAAGCCAATGCAATGCTAGGCTGCATTAATAGAGGGATAGAATCAAGATCACATGAAGTGTTAATACCACTTTATAATGCCTTGGCAAGGCCACACTTGGAATACTGCATCCGGTTTTGGTCGTCAAGATGTAAAAAAGATGTTGAAACTCTAGAAAGAATACAGAGAAGAGCAACAAAGATGATTAGGGGACGGAAGGCTAAAACATATAAGAATAGTTGCTGGAATTCGGTATCTCTAGTTTAATGAAATGAAGGACTAGGGGTATCATAATAGCAGTGTTCCAATATCTAAGGGCTTGCCACAAAGAAGAGGGAGTCAAGCTATTCTCCAAAGTACCCGAAGGCAGGTCAAGAAGCAATGGGTGGAAATTAATCAAGGAGAGAAGCAACCTAGAACTAAGAAGACATTTCCTGACAGTTAGAACAATTAATCAGTAGAACAGTTTGCCTCCAGAAGATGCTCCAACACTGGAAGTTTTTAGTTAGTTTATTTTATTGTCATTGTACTTCATACAACGAAATTAAATGCTATCTTTAGTGTACATCATACATAAGAAAACTAAGAAAAACACATATCCTTTGCATTCTATAGAATTGAATTGAAAACCCCCGATACTGCATTAATATTACACTATACAGTAGAATTCAATATAGTTACTGCTCTGGGATAGAAGCTGTTTTCCAGCCTATTTGCCCTTGTTTTTATTGTCCTGTACCATATGCCAGATGGTAATAGTTTAAAAAAAAGGATGCCCAGGATGAGATGGATCTTTAAGAATGGTTTGAACTTTCTTAAGGCAGCGGGAGCTATAAAGCTCTTCCAAGGAAGGGAGAGAGCAACCAATGATCCTCTGGGCAATGATGTTAACCCTCTGGAGTGCTGTCCTATCTGCCACTGTGCAATTAGCAAACTATATACAGGTGCAGTAAGTTAAAATACTCTCTATAGTGCAGGGGAAGATGGTCACCAGCAATTTTTTATTCTGTTGTTGTTTCCTAAGAAGTCTCAGGTAATATAATCTCTCCTGGGCCCTTTTGACCAGTGCTGCAATGTGATTGCACCAGGTCAGGTCCTCTTTTATGACAACACCCAAAAACTTAAAATTGGCCACTTGCTCCACTTGGTCTCCATTGATAACCAAGGGCTGGATGTCTGATCTATTCCT
The DNA here is from genome assembly GCA_012654045.1 of Ptyas mucosa. NCBI lineage: Eukaryota > Metazoa > Chordata > Lepidosauria > Squamata > Colubridae > Ptyas > Ptyas mucosa. Next base: position 38,748,289 of record WNWU01000005.1, read on the forward strand.
TCTGTAGTCTACTATAAGCTCCTTGATTTTATTGGTGTTAAGGACCAAATTATTGTCCCCACACCAAGAAAGCAACCGGTCCACCTCATCTCAATAGGCACACTCATTCCCCCTACCCCCACCCCGGAAATGAGTCCCACTACTTTAAGAAGAGATTGGACAACCATTTATCTGAAATAGTATAGGGTTTCCTTCCTGAGCATAAGATTGGACTAGAAGACCTCCAAGGTCCCTTCCAACTCTGTTATTCTGTTATTCTGAATATTCTGCAATCTTTGATTGCACGATACTGACCTGATCTGTTTAAAGTCCACTCCTTGCAAATTGTCTTGTTTCTGATCATTTTCTGGAAGCAGATAAGTTCATATAGGGGACTAGTTACAGATGAAATACTTCATAAAGACAAATATGGAAGTGTACATTGTTCTCAATTATAGTATATTCATTATTAGTGCAATGGCATAAATAAGATGGAGCTCTTATATTGAGAAAGACTGCTCATTTAATCACTGTTATATCCAAGCATGTGACATCTTGAAATCAGGTAGAACAGAGATGAACAAAATACATCTCCAAAGTCTTGGTTATGGTCCCGAGAGATCTTCAAAAGTTGTTACCAAATTAAAACTGGTAGCAGAAGAGAAAATGATTAAATACATGATGCATGAACGATGTGTAATTTTAATTATATTAAATCTAGTTCTTGTCCTGACCTCACCCATATCATTTTTGCCCTAGCACATCAATCAGAAGCCAAGTGTTGCTCTCAACTCTGAAAAAGGTCTATGTTCCTGAAATTGAACCACTGCAGCTACACATACAAATCCCCCCTAAGGGGGAACCTTCTCATTCAGTTGCACTGCACTGAGTAAAATCTCCATTAAAATTACAGGTCCTATTTGAACAGATTGCATTTAAAAGGAACAAAAAGAGACACGATTGAAGAGAGAATCTGAAGTCAGGCTGCATTGCTTTAACATTTTGTCTGTTCACACATTTAAACAAATGCCTGAACAGGCCTTCATTGATAGATCCCATACATATATATATATATATATATCTGCTCAGAGATCGGTAAAGCTTGCCTTCAAGCTTTAAGTGAGCACAACAATGCAGCATAAATTTTATTATATGTCAGAGCATTTATTAGTCACCTTTCAAGACTGCAATCTTCCCAAGGTAACTTATAATATCCAAGGCACAATTTGATAGCCAGGTAACAAGTTCATAAAAGTGCAGCTTTGTTGATAATGAGGTTCTTTTTCAGTCTATCGTGGATATATATTGTTTCTGTTCAAATAGAGAAGCGAATAGAAGAGAATATATGTAGCTCAGGGTTGAACTGTGGAGTCGTTGGTGTTCTCTGAGCTCCATAAACAGAGAAGTTTAATGTGTTAATTATGAAACGTAGTGATTTCTAACTGGCATGGTTCCAAAACTCACTGAAGACATAGGGTTTTTTTCACTTTTAGCAAAATGCAATGTTTATCTATCTTTATTTATCTGAGCCATGAAAACAGATGTATTGATAATTGGAAAACAATGGTGTGTTGTCATATTCAACTGTGTGTTTTTACAAAAGTCTGCAACCCACTTTTAGAGAGAGAGAGATTATATAACCAAAGCCCTTTCAGTTTTAGATGAGCATATTAAAAGTATTCTAACTTTTCTTTGTGCTTCAAAAACCCAGTAAATGGAAATGAGGACTGAATATTTCCGCACAGCATCATCTGTAAGAATGAAAAATATTCCATGCACAAACAATTCCATGCACAGAACAGCTTTTTTCAGATGGTCTGCACCCTAACTAAAGCAAATGTTAGATGTTTTGTCTTTGTGCAGAATGACACAGGGCTATGTTGATCCAAGCAAACCTAGTTGAGAAGGAGGGAAGCAGAGAAAAAGATAAGGATATCAGTAGCTGAGAAAAGGGAGGGAGGGAGAGAGGCCCTAGAAGAGGAGATTGGGCAAACCTATGGAAAACGCCATACTGGGAGCCATTGCAGGAGGAGAAGCAATGCATACAGCTTTACTCGCCACCTGGATTTTGTTCAGTCACATCCTGAGATAAACTAACTATCCAAGGTTTACATTTTGCTAAACTATGACTAATCTGAAATGGGTCCCATAACTTCCAAAAAGTGATGGTTTGCTCAGGGTTTGAAACAGGAAATATTTCTCATTTCATGCACATCCCTCCTCTAAGGACATGGCTATAGAACTCACAGTCCATCCTTGATCTATCTTGACACAATTTCCACTCTCATAAACAATTCCTGCAACTATTGTATTTACAGATCCCCTGAGGTTTAAAAAAAAAAGGCAATTGCTATCGAATAGAATCCAGAAAATGGTCCAAATATATTTAGAACACAGCTACAAAGCTATAGTCCTAAGCAAATTTATAAGGTCCACAGAATCTAGTTACAGTTCCTGATGAGTAAGTAGGCTGAAAATCATACATCAAGCACATGAACCTTTTCGCAAAAGAAAAGCCAGGGCAAAGTACAACATCTTCAGGGCAACATGGTGCAGAGTCCTTCAGACGGTTACTGTAAGCTTCAATCTGCTGTTCTTTGGAGAGGAGAAGGGAAAGGAGAGAGATGGAGACAGAGATAGATTACAAACCCCAGAGTCTCAACTTGGCACCAAAACTCTCCCTAAAGTAAAATTGCCTTTGTACTTCAGCCGATAGTGTCTGTAGAAAGCATAGATTGACTTTCTCTTGACAAGGATTCAAACCCTCTGGCAGGAATTTTATTTATTTATTTATTTACTAATCAAATTTATATAGCCACCTATCTCACAATGAATCCTTATGGCACACAATGATCAAATAAAACAATACATAGCAGGGATGAAATGCTACCGGTTCGGACCGGCTCGGGTGAGGAGGTAGCAATGGCGGTGGGCAGTTCGGAGAACTGGTAGCAAAAATCCCTGCCCCCACCCCCATGCCCAGCTGAGCCGCCCAATCATCAGAGCCTTTTTTTCTTTTAAATGGCTCTGAGGATCCCAGCTAAGTTGCCTGCGATTAGCTAGCTAGCAAAAATCCCTCCCCCTTTCCCCCCCCCCAGCCTCCAGCTTGCTTACCTTTGCACGCCTGCCTTGCTTCGCTTGCTGTAATACCTGCAATCATTGCATCAGCAAGCAACTGAATCTCCCTGCCTGCAGTCAAGCTCATCGGTAAGCAGCTCTATCTGCCTGTCTGCCTTCCTGCCTGCAGGGGTCTCCAACCTTGGCAACTTTAAGACTTGTGGACTTCAACTCCCAGCAAAGCTGGCTGACGAATTCTGGAAGTTGAAGTCCACAAGTCTTAAAGTTGCCAAGATTAGAGCCCCCTGTTCTATTGGATAAGTTTTTTTCCCCTTTAGGAGCTTTAAAAAAAATAATTAATTGGGGGTTTTTTTAGTTGTTCTTTTTTTAGACCTAGCCATTTAAAGTTTAGGAAGTTTTAAATTTAGCTGCTTTTATATAAAAATAAAAATAAAATAAAATAATATTTGTGCAACTTTCTGAGATTTAGTGTGTTTCTGTAGTGTTTCACTCTAACTACATAAACACACAAAATCTCACAAAGCTGTATTTGGAATTTTGTATGTGTAAAGTGTGAAAGTTGATTTTTTGGGGGGGCTTTTTGTGGCTGTGTGAGGTTCCTGCTTGTTGCAGGGGCCATTTTGGGTCTAGCACAGCTGCTTTTACATTGTGGGTGAGCCAGTTGTGTTGTGTTGTGTTTTGTTTTGTAGGTTAAAAAAGGGCAAAGAAGTAACATTGACTTGGCCACACCCACCCAGTCACCTTACCAGCAAGCTCCACCCACTAATGAAGCCACGCCCACAGAACCGGTAGCAAAAAAAATTAGATTTCACCCAATACATAGATAAAAATAAAAACATTTATTTTTTTTAAAAAAACAGCATTCAAATTTAGAAATTAATTAAAATTGCAATATGTACAAACCCCAGGTAAAGAGAGAATGAGTATTTCCACCTCCACAGTGGAGCCACCTAAACCTGTATCTGGTTCCCTGGGAGCCCCAGGCCCAGTGATCAACCAGGTCTTGGGGGACTTCTGGCATATCAAGAGGGATGGAGCTAACCTAAATTTTTTGGGGGGTGGAAATGATCCATTGAACCATGTACTATGCTTCTCTGGGAGGTTTAATGGGGCAGACTGGGAGAGCTGGTCCCTCAGATGATCTGATCCCATCCATGAAGGGTTTTAAAGGTGATAATCAACACCTTGAATTGGACCAGGAAGTAGACTGGCAACCAATGAAAACATTTTGTTATATTCAGAGGGTTTGGGTTTTTTTCATTCTTAACATTTTCTTACATTGTATTACAGGTAGTCCTCAACTTACAATAGTTCATATAGTGACCATTCAAAGTTACAATGGCAATGAAAAATGTGACTTATGACCATTTTTCACACTTATGACCTTTGTGGAATCCCAGTGGTGGGCTTCAAATAATTTAACAACCGGTTCTCTGCCCTAATGATGTCTTCCAAAAACCAGTTCACCAAACTGCTCAGAAAGTTAACAACTGGTTCTCCCAAAGTGGTGCGAACTGGCTGAATCCCACCACTGTGGCATTCCCCTGGTCACATGATTTACATTTGGATGATTGACAATTGACTCACATTTATGACGGTTGCAGTGTCCTGGGACTGGGATCATGCGATCTCCTTTTGCGTCCTTCTGACAAGCAAAGTCAATGGGGAAACCAGATTCACTTAATAACCATGTCACTAATGTAAGGACTGCAGTGATTCACTTAACAAATGTCTCACTTAACAACAGAAATTTGGGCTCAATTGTGGTCATAAGTTGAGGACTACCTGTACTCATGAAATAAAAAAATAAGCACTGAAACTTAATAGCTTTGTGATTTTTATAAGGCTTTCAAATTTAATAATTTTTGATAGAAATGGAAGAGTGCATATTTTCCCCTAAGAACTGGGGTGTGGAGGGAAGCATAAATTCTGGTGAGTAGCTGAATTTGGAAAAGGAAAGATACATTATGTGGACTGCGGACCATTTAAACTTCTATTAAACTTTCAACTTTTATTGGAACCTTTTTTTAAATTATCATATTCCTGCCCTAAGATATATGTGGATTATAAATATTTTACTCAATAAATTAATACATTGCTTTTGGGTAAAAAAAATCTCCTACTACAGCCATTGCAAGACTTTTTTCCAATTGGACTTTTTTCTTACTGTTAATTGTAGCAAAAAAATATATTTATTAAGATTGCTGTTGGGAATAAAGGTTTAAATCTTACTTTCTGCCTTTTGATGCCTGATCTTTAATTTTAAAAAACCAGAATGATGTGTGATTAGCAATCACATGAGTGTCACATGGAGCGAAACCCTCAGAACAAGAAACCTGATGGGATGGAAAATAGAAGACGAAGCCTGAGGGAAAGAAAGAAAAGATCAGCAATAGAGATAAAAAAAAGGCTAATAAGAAATGTCACAGTGGTTAACACGAGGATAGGCAATATAATTCATACACAGCAGTAAAAGAGGAGTGCTAGGGGAATCTCGGGATGGAAAAAAAACCAGGATTAAAATAGGCAAAAATCTGCAAAACAGGCATTTAAGAAAGCAACAGAAAGGAGATGGTACTAAACTGGAGATAAAAGAAGCTAAGAGAATCTGGAAATGTATTATTGGTGTTCAAAATGTTTTGACTCAGACCATTTTGAATTCAAAACATCTCCTTTTGGAGTGCAAAACAGCTGTGTCGATGCAAAATGGGCTATTTCAAGCCTTCTGGAAGTGTTTCAACCTCAAAACAGCTCTGTTTCAAGTATGAAGCACTATGGCAAATGCAAAACACTTCAAAGGCTCAAAAGGTCCTGCTTTGTACACAAACCAGCAACTTCTGGTTCAAAGAGGGGCATTTCACCCTTAAGATTGGCTTGCACACTCAACGAGGGGTGGTTTGAATTCAAAATAATTTGATTTGAAACATTTACACCTCCTCAGGAGAAAGGATGGAGGCAAAACGTCCACAGCACAGAGACATAAAAAGCTGTGCACTACTGAAAAGTAGCGAACAGATGGAGATGTTCTGAATCTTGATCCCCAGAGGAGTATTTTGCTGGCTGCAGTTTGTACTATCACTACAGCACTGTGATGTGGGAGTTCTACGGGAGCCAACAATGGCCAAAAGGAGGGCAGGCGGGGTTTATGGAACAACAGGCTTCTAGAATTATAATGACTACTAGTGTAGTTGCATTGGTTTTAAACTGATTGGTCAGGATTAAACTGATGCATGTGTATGTATGGGAAGAGATATCTGTCCACTAAGAGCTTTAAGGCGCACAAAAGAAACTAATGGTAATATGTCTAGATATCTGGTGATCTACAATCACCCATGACCTATGGGTGAAGATGATTGCATATTCTTCTTTGGGAAATGAGAATAGTCTCCAAACATATACACAATGGACTTGAATGTGTTGGTATAAAATACATTAAACAGTAAAGAAAGAGCAATTAATAAGCTAACTAGTGGAGCAGAATACACCAATCAGCTTTACCACGATATGCATCACAGTCATTGGTTGGCATATAAATGTTTTCATAAACAAGCAAATTAACATCACTATTTGATGGTTGATATTCTATCAAGGCATTCTGTCTAAATTCCATTTAATTAAAAATATCAGAGATCAAGTGCCATTCAAAAAGTCACCGTATTTATATTATTGTCATTTATCCCCTCAGGCACCATTTAGTATAAAGACTGAATACAAACTTAATGAATAAATAAATGCACAGCTGTTGATTAAAATGGCAAATTCATCTACCTCATTTATTTTCCCTTCCATATACCCAAATTGGGGTCACCAGTGTGCCTCTAGCCTCCCTTGGTCTCAAACGTCCTGCCCTATCTGAGTTTTAAAACACAGTAATTTAAAAAACAAAACAGACATCAAATGCTGACTTGCTGGAAAGCAACGCATCAACTTCCAGCTATATCTGTATTTCCAATAAGGCTCTGGGCTTCATACGTGCTTGCATAAGCACTTTTAGACAATAAAAACATCAGGCTTTTATTAGCTAGTGGTTTGTACATAAGTGTATTTATCTCCACATAAAAAAGAAAAAGTTGTATCAATACATGCTCAGACATTGGGATGAGATGATATGAGCCCCTTTCACTAGTTTAACTGTTACTAAATGTGTGCCTTGTGACATACTACACTGTGGATAGCAGCTATTTGTAAACCGATAAAGCCCTACCTATTCAAAAAAGTAGGACATTACTATCCTGTTATAATTAATGTTTCCCTCCTTTCACATTTCTGATTGCCACTGCCAAGGCTGTGAAATAATCAACATCACAATTACTTTTATGACACTCAAGTCATAGAGCTTTCCCTAACCTGACACCATCCATTTGGGTTCGACCTAATATCTTTGTTAAGTTGGCTGTGCATTCGTGTATTGGTCTTTAGCTATAGACTTTTCTCAGTCTATGGCCTCTTCCACACATCCCAGCAATGTGTTCCCTCCTGTTTTCAAGAGAGGAGGAGAGCATGCTCCTTGGAAAAAAGCTGCCCCAATCTACTGCTCCATACAAGGAGAAGATTAATCGGCTTAACATTTGGTGCAAGCCCCCATTCTTTCTCTCCTCCTCCTCTCCAGCACATTTGGACCCTACAGTTGCCTATTAAGAAAGCCCCTTGGTGAGTCAGAAGAACTCTGTCCACATGCATTCTCATGCAAGGAAAGAAACAGGCTAACTCCTGCTTCTGCAATGGCAAGATGAAAAATAATGGGCACTGGATTGTGTACAAAAGGTAGAAGCTGAGTCTTTTGAAGGCCAGAGTTTTCACCAATGAGAAGCATTCCAGAAGTAGTAACAACAAAACCAAGAAGGCCTGCAGATTATCAGGAAGCAATCCGGTGCATAGAGCACAAGCCAGTTCTAGCTTTTTCTCTTTTTCCTCACAACTCTATGGAGAATCCCAGTTGTCCCTTCCTCTTAGATCCTTTGCCTGATATAGCCTCACCGCAGCAATGAACTCCTGACTGACTTGGTTCTCCTTCATACATTTTCCACATATGCTGCTCTATCCTTTCTTTCTTTATCTTTCTTTATCTTTATTTGGATTTATATACCGCCCTACTCCCGAAGGACTCAGGGCGATGGAACAGCCAAAAGATAAAACACACACAATACAAAATTTAAAAAACAATATAAAAACACATTAAATAATTTGGCCCAAACAAATTAAAACACCCCTAATGTTTTAAAACAAATTTAAAATTAACAATTAAAAGGAAGTTAGGCCAGGCCAGCCTGTTGAAATAAAAAGGTCTTGAGGGCACGGCGGAAAGTGCGCAAATCCAGGATCCTCCGTATCTCCGGGGGGAGCTCGTTCCAAATGGCAGGTGCCCCCACAGAGAAAGCTCTCCCCCTGGGGGCCACCAGTCGACACTGTTTGACCAACGGCACCCTGAGGAGCCCCTCTCTATGGGAGTGTCCTGGCCGGTGAGAGTCTACTGGTGGCAGAAGGCGGTCTCGTAAGTACCCAGGTCCTAAGCCATGGAGCACTCTAAAGGTGGTAACCAAAACCTTGAATCCTAGTTGTTTGTATGCATGGATGTGTGATAATGGCAGAGTTACATGTAGACATTTTGACCTTGTGGTGTATATTCCATGAGATTGTTACTTCTACCAAGGTCAAAAGCAGAAAAAGAGAAAGGGTTGACTGTTGGGCAAAGATCTGCAGTCTTGGAAATCAAAAGAGAAATGATTGGAGGAACAAAGTCCATAACTACATGAAAGGTATGCCTCCTGAAGCTCCTCCTCTATGTGACAAACACTTTTCTCATAAAGGAAAACTTGTTCCATTTTCTGCTTAAAAACACTGTTTTCATAATGGATTTCTCTGATTCAACCTGTTACCTTAGTGGCAGCCTTACCCCAAGATGGATGCTTCATTGCGAAGACAGATCGCAAGCAACCTACTCAGAGAGGAAGGAATCTAATATAGGCATATAAGGAATAAAATACTATAAAAGTTCACCGTTCTTTTAAATGTATTTAACAAGCTCTTACAAACCATGAGGATTATAAGCAGTTATATTAAATCCACTCCAATTTGCTGGCTTCCTGTTCTGAGCCACATAGCACCAACAGCTTTATAAAGGCAAAATGCACTAGTGAGAGAATATAGAAACAATATAAACAACTCCTACTGGTGTATGCTGAACTTCTTCATTTATCAGCCAGGAGACTCAAATCCAGGAAACCTACATTGGCATTTGGACATCTGCCCAACAAGTTTAAAATTGATTCCCAGTGGAAAGTCAAATCTGTCGCTGAACACCCAAGACCTAGGAAGACATATAAATGATCCCACCCCCACCCCAACCCCACCCCCAAAAAAGGTGCTAGGCTTTGAACTACCTGTCAGCAATGGACAATCCTGAATAGGATTTGCACTTCATACGGCGTCTGCCAGGACTCTGTTTAAATGGGGCATAGTATCCTCCCCTCAGTGTGATTGCAGGGTCCCACATCTAACTACAGATCACATTATGACCGGTTATAAGCTAAGGACATAAACCAATCCAGTATCTGATTTTTCTAATATAAATCATGCTGCACTTCAATGGTTAGATGCAGTGGTGGTATTCAGTCAGTTCTATCCGGTTTGGGCGAACTGGCAGAAGTGACTGCAGGATGCCCTGCCCACGCGTGTGGACGTCATGATGTCCCATTTTTCCACATTTTTGAGGCATGCGCACATTTGCGAACCAGTAGGGAAGGTAAGTGAATATTACCCCTGGTTAGATGGCCTAGACATTGGTATTTGAACATAGATCTTTTTAACACTTATGTTTTATTGTGTTTTATTAATCTAGATGAAATGTTTATATATATATATATATATATATATATTTCTCTTTAGCCAGGTTCTACGTAAGCCAAGATTTTATGCAGCCAT
>WNWU01000005.1:38758666-38809886 GCA_012654045.1 Ptyas mucosa
GCTGTAAAGCACTGTGAAGCGGTGTATAAGTCTAAGTGCTATTGCTACTGCTATTATTCAGACCAGGGTTTCTGCTTATACAAAGTAGAGTTTTATCATCGACATCTTATTGTTCTCCCATACTGAAATAAAATGATAATGGAAATGCATTCAGTTCCATAGACTGACCGATTGATTGCAGGGGGCATGAAATTCATAAAGCTGTACAAAAAGAAATGTATATGTATATGTATATGTATATGTATATGTATATGTATATGTATATGTATATGTATATGTATATGTATATTGCTGGTCCCTGTATGATATGCCATACACTAAATAAAGCTTGCTTAGCTTAGCTTGCTGGGCAAACAGCTTATTTGCTTCTTCAACCCCAACTCTACTCTGTAGTCCCGGACTATCTACACTTGCCCTCTATGACACCACCCTCATTCCATTTCATTTATGTTTTGTTTCTGTTTTGTTTTGGGTCTTCTCTGATTTCTGTGCTCCTTCAATGACTTCTTCTCCTCTTTTTTTCATTATTGGAATTATTCTTAATTGGGCTTTGGCTATCCCCTTCTTTAGGAACACCCGCACATCCCCATTATAGTAGCTTCTTGTCATGGGATGATCTTTGTATTAAAATCCATTTGTTTGTCATCCAATATAAAAGATTGACTACACATAGTTTCCGTTTGTCTTAAAACCAAGGACTTCAGTTTTGTGTTATCAATTCCCCCAACATTCCTGCCATTTATTCAACTAAATTCTCCTTGCTGATTAATATCAAGACAGAGATAACTGATCCTCATGGCCTTTCTTCATCCTCTAAAAGTGAAAGTTGTCAGCAAGATCAGTCAAGAATTTCCTAGAAGGACTAGACTATACTTGGCACAATTTGAACAATCTACAATTTGTTTCAGATGATACTGTCCACAATTTTTTTTCTTGCTCTATTTCCCTGACATGTCCCTTGAATTATGGGAGCAGCAGTGGCCTCTGGCAGCTGCTCAAGAATGCCTCCTATTGATGTCAGCCCGAATAGAATCATATAACAACTCTGAGGTATGATATTAATAGGAGAGTTTGTACAGCTTCTTCTGACTCCCTACACAGTGTGCCACGATATAGTTATATGTATCTCGAGTCCTACACTGTGGCCATCATTTCTCCACATGACAGCTTTCCAACAAGCACTATGATATTTATTTTATGAGTTTGGCATTTCATTTGCTTACTGATCTTCTGGATACATCAACTCCTGTGGCAGATTTTCAATCTAAAAAGTAGAGTGGTTGAGAAGGAGAAGGAAAGATCAATGAAGTTGCAGTAAGCAAAGGTTATCATGAAGAGAATGACTATGGGTGACATGATAGCAGAATTCTAATATCTAAGGGGTTGCCACAAAGAAGTCAACCTATTCTCCAAAGCACCTGAAGGCAGAACAAGAAGCAATGGATGGAAACTAATCAAGGAGAGAACAATTTAGAACTAAGGACAGTTAGAATAATTAATCCAGTGGAACAACTTACCTCCAGAAGTTGTGGCTGCTCCAACACTGGAAGTTTTTAAGAAGAGATTGAACAACCATTTGTCCAAAATGGTATAGGGTTTCCTAACTGAGCAGGGGGTTCAACTAGAAGACCTCCAAGATCCTTTCCCACTGTTATTCTATTATCATACCTTGGTATCAACAATCCTTCAAAGTAGGAAGTAAATAATACTTTGGTGATATTTTGTGCATAGTCTGATGGGCCTCAAAGCACTGTCTCATTTCTGACTCACCATGCACCATGAATTACAGTGTGTACATGGCATTCCTTTTCCCATTGCACTTCCTGCGAGGGCAGTCCCATCGTGGTTTTTATTGCACCAAATGATATGCTGTCCTGCTGCAAAAGGGTTTGAGGATAACAGCTTTCTTTTAAACATACACAAACAATCTCACAGCTTCAATTCTCTGCTTCAACACTTTTTTTTATCCTTACTGACAGTTCTTTCCTCCTTCGCCAACAAAGAAGGCAAAACCAACAAAGAAAAGCCACATGGAGGGCAGAACAGGCAACCTCAAGGGTTTTGGGGAGAGACACGAGCACCAGGCCAAGTCAAATGCCAGTCTCCAATTTCAGCAACTCACGTGCTCATCTCAGAGCTTATTTGCAAATAAGTGTCCATGTGTTCTGTTTTCAACCATGCTGGATTTATGGGTTTTTCCCGGATGCTGAATGATAGTGCAACATCTAATTGCTTATGGAATGGCTATAAAAATGCGTAAATGCTGCTTCTGAGGTTGCAGAGTTCTTAGATTCAGCCCTGTACTTTCTGTAATCAACTGAATGTGGATAATTCCTACTCAAAATAATACACCTGACTTTTAAAAAACGAAGAAAGAAAAGCACTATCATTAACTAGCTCACCTAGATACCTTGCCCAGATGTCTGGAGAAAAAGAAAAAGAAAAGAACAATATGACAGCTTTTTAGAGGTCAAAAAGCCATATAAGAATTCTGTCATATAAAAAAACATGACTGTTGCCACATGACTATGAAGGCTCACACCAGCCACACCAGCCACAGAAGCACTGCAGAATCCACAGTGTCCATCTATGTACTAAGACAACTATACAAGTACAAGAGAAGCTCTTGTATTATTGTCACATTTATATTCTCCCCCACTTTCTCCCAAAATTTGGTTAAATACATTACAGAAATGTGTGTTTTACATAAATGTGTGTTAAATACATTATAGAAATGTGTGTTTTAAACGAGCATTGCCCTTATTAAATCTCCCAAAAAATGTTATCCCAGACATTCTACACCTGTGATGGTGAATCTACGGCACTTGTGCCACAGGTGACATGCAGCACCCTCTCTGTGGGCACGTGAACCATCACCCCAGTTCAGCTCCGCCACACATACGTGCACACCTCCCACTAGACAGCTGGTCATTGGGTCTCTGCCGCACATGCGTGAGGGGCAGGTTGGGACGCATGCAGGGCGGCCGCACGCTCATGTGTGAAAGGTGGGGCGCGTGCAGGACGGGTGAGTGCGCATGTGTGGGGGCAGGGGCAGGGGCATGGGGGCGCATGTGTATGTGCAGGGGGCATGTGTGAGGGCATCCATGTGTGGGGTGGGGCGCATGCACAGGGATGCCCATTGTATTTTGGGGGTTCACATGCACGCGCTTTGGGCACTCGGTCTGGAAAAGGTTAGCCATCACTGTTCAATACAAATGCAAAGGAGTTCAATAAATTCGAAACAGTCTTTGTTGTATAAATTGTAGCATAAGATTTATTTATTTTATTTGGTTATTTATATCCCATCTTTATTATTTTTTACAAATAACTCAAGACGGCAAACATATCCAACACTTTTCTCCTATTTTCCTCACAACAACAATCTATGAGGTGGGCTGAGAGTGTGTGACTGACCCAAAGTTACCCAGTTGGCTTTCATGGGTAAGGCAGGACTAGAACTCATGGTCTTTTGCTTTCTAGCCTGGTGCCTTAACCACTAGACCACACTGGTCTAGATTCGCTGATACTCTAGGTGTAGAAATTAAGATACTCTCCCATTGTGTAGCCAATATCAGAACTTCTAATTTTTTATTCCAGTCATTTCTTAACATCAGCATATCAAATTGATTTATCATTAACAAATATCTATAGAAATCAATAATGGGTTTAGCATTAACTGTAATAGTTTACCATGTCCTATACTTACTAAGTTTTGGAAGAAAGTACTGGATTATATAAATGTGACTGTGCAACAAAAACTAAAATTTTCAGGGAATAATAATCTCCTGAATTACATACCTAATACATAGAAATTGACCTTGACAACATAAATGGATTCCCAGTGCCCTTATTAAAGCTAAGAGACTGATACTGCAACATTGGAAAGATAAATGCATGGCCCCATTTACTCAATAGACTGAAGACCTGATTATACTTGCCACCTATGAATGGATGGCCTATAAACACAGATTTTAAATGGATAAATATAATGAAATATGAGACTCATTTATGTAAAAGTAGGTAAAAAAAATGAGTCACATAAATGTATTAGAAATATTGCACTAGATAGTTGTATATAGAATTGCATTATGTTATTATAACAACATATTTTGATCTATATTTTTATTATATTGGTTCACTTTTAGCACTCATTATGTGTTTTTCATAATTATGTATTTTGTTTCCTTTGTTTTTCTCTTATTATTTTAAAATCAATAAAGATATTTTTTAAAAAGCTCAACATAAGTTCTTGACCCGAGGGAAAGAGACTTCGCCTCTCCATTGCTGGAGGAGGACCTTCCTGTCCTCTAATAGCACCAAGACTAATGGAGGATGTTGAGAACATGGGGTGGGAAAGGAAGAAAAAGTGCCATTGTGCAAAGCGAAATTTATGTACATGATGCTGAATGAAACCCCTAAAACCACTGCCATTATTTCAAATCTGCATGTATAAGAAGAGTTGAATGTTTCTCTCCTTCTTACTCCTAATTCAAAGAAAGGATTTCAGAAAGTAATGAATCAAGTACAGGGGTTCCTTGATACTCAACTGCTTTGAAACATATCGAATTTGGTACTCAATGCATTTTGACACGAAAATGTTACCCCGGTACTCATCGTTTGTTTGTACTCAACGCACAAGCTACAACTTGTCAGTGTCGGCTGCCTTGTGACTCACTACATTATTCCTTATGGGAAAAATGTATTTGGTAATCCTCATTTTTGGTACTCATCACACCTCAATTAACAACGAATACTGAGATACCACTGTATAATGAAAAAGTGGCCAAAGCTCATGATGGAGATCAGACATTGCTCTCTGCTGCAATTGATTGAAGATCAGGGTGTTTTGGGAACCAGCCACTTGAATTACATGTAAGCCATGGTTTAGGGCTTAACATATTGTGTGAACCTGGTTTAAAAGGTAAAGGTAAAGGTTCCCCTCGCGCAAATGTGCTAGTCATTCCCGACTCTAGGGGGCAGCGCTCATCTCCGTTTCAAAGCCGAAGAGCCAGCGCTGTCCAAAGATGTCTCCGTGGTCATGTGGCCGGCATGACTAAATGCCAAAGGTGCACGGAACACTGTTACCTTCCCACCAAAGGTGGTCCCTATTTTTCTACTTGCATTTTTTTACGTGCTTTCAAACTGCTAGGTTGGCAGAAGCTGGGACAAATAACGGGAGTTCACCCCTTTATGCGGCACTAAGGATTCGAACCGCTGAACTGTTGACCTTTCAATCGACAAGCTCAGTGTCTTAGCCACTGAGCCACATGAACTTGGTTTACGCTACCCATTATGATTTAACAAACCAAGACCTAGCGTGATATCCATCGCAGCTGTTTCAATGGATTTTTAGCCCGGAAATTATTTACAAATATTTTGCAGAAACACCATACTAGCTTGGAAGCTTCAGCAGGATTTAAGCATTGGTATGCAATTTCTGCACGTTAATAAGCTGCTTCTTGCTCTCACAGTACAGAGAAAGATAAACACAGAGAAAGCAGCACAAGTTCATGGCACTGATAATCACAATTTTAGAACCAGCTTTGCTGCCTTCTTTGTTATGGTCATAATTTTGGATATATGATTTTATCCAGCCACAGCAGCTGAACGAATTACTGTAAAGAGCTTTACAGACTTTTTTTTTTCTTTCTTCCAGTATGAAGCAGCCAACCAACTCTGCTTTTTGCCCCTTCACTGGAAGATGTCAAATGAATGGGCAGTTCTAGTGACCGCTAAGATTTATAGGGTCTCATCTGAGCTCCCCTCTCTGTTCTCTCCACTCTTTCCCTACCATTCCCTTTTTTTTCCCCTAGTGCAGAAACCACGCTTGGTCCTCAAATGACCCCATGCTCATCATTTTCTAAATGCAAACAGGCCTTGTTCAATCAATATTTATGTCCCTATCACTCACTGCTGCAACATGGAACCATAATGAAGCATAATGGGGGTAAAATTCATGCCTTGTAATTACAAATGAAAAATTAACAGAGTTTTCATTTACCGTCTATTGTTTTCTAGATATTGCAAAGAGATAGCTGATGCATGGTCAATAGATTAATTAAACAATCCGGGTAATACAGGCTATACATGATTCGTCTCAATCGTTTCATTATCCCAAGCAGGCTCAAAGAGTGCTTGCCCAAATTGGATTGCTGCATATTAATGTAATGTCAGGTCCCAGCTTGTGAAAGCCAAACTGTTAGGGCCTTCAGTAGGCATTGGAGTTTGAGAAGGAAAGCAATTGCTAGTTTTAGTTATCTCATGGACACAGGCTGAGAATACAGCGCCCAACTCTACAGATCCATTTACTAGGTAACCTAATCAGGACATGAAGTTCTCATGCTGATTGGTCCCATTTAGGCCCCAATGAATCTAAGGATGCAAAACTGGTCCTCTCCAGATGTTTGCAACTCCAAATCATAAAGACACAAACCAACATGAGGCAATAGTCTGGGAATGTGTGAATTGTCATTCAAAATATCTGGAGACACTAGGTTTCTCATCTGTAGTTTCATAAGTCACAACAGAGTTATATTTTTATTTATATATTTGATTTTTATCCCGTTTTTACTACTTTATAAGTAACTCAAGGTGGCAAATATACATAAAACTCCTTTATCCTCCTTTTTCCCCACATCAACCCTGTGTGGTGTGTTCCCATTTCCTCTCATCTTTATTATGACAAGAAGTAAAGTTCCCCTTTATATTTTATGGTTAGTCCGACATTCTGCCCTGTTGGATTGCCCTTCTTGGATACATCTAATTCTGAAGGATTTTATTGTCTAAACTGAGATTGCAGAATTAGGAGTGGTTATAGATTTCATATTCTTCATCTTGACCTGTCCTAACTATTATCAGGCTTCATGCACACCTCAGTATACATGTTGGAACTGGTACTTTGTTCAGAAAGAACCATAGGCATCTGTTCCATAATCACAGTGATGCCAAAACAATCCATTCCACATCACAGAGGAATGTAGAGAATCAGATTTGCACTGCAATATCACAATGCATATTTTCTCTCCTGCCCTGTTTTCCCTCCCTGTGGATGGATCATGATCTAAATGTGGAAAAGTCTCAAGTGACTCCATTGTCATGGAGAAACCACATCCTAGGTATTTTTAAATTGAGGTGAAATTGGAGGAACCTGATAATGGATAACTCCCATATTTGTGGTCTTCAAGAATTTTTCAAATTTCCATTTTAGGAATGATCCTTGACTTTAAGCTGTCACTGAATTAACAGGCAGTGGTTGCAATGAAAAGGATGTTTGCATAGTTATGTTTAAAATACTGTCAGCTGCCAGCCAAATCTGATCACAGACATCTTCTTGACTCACATAAGGTGCTCTATGTGGGGCTATAACTTGAATAGTGTTTGGAAGTTGCAGCTAATAAAAAATACATTTGCTAATCTGCAAGCTAGTGCAAGGTACACAGAGCTGGTGCTGCCAATACTATATCTGCACTGGTTGCTAAGTGCTTACCAGGCACAATTTATAATTTTGGTATTGACTTTTAAGAAGCCCTGAACAGCTTAGTATCTAAGTGACCAGTTTTCCTGTTACAAATCTGTTCAGCCATTAAAATCTGCAAGAGAAGCTCTTTTGAAGATGCTCCTGTTATTTAAAGCCATTTTTCAAGCCACAGGAGGAAGTCTCAGATGATTGCATGTACTTTACTTATGTATTTATTACTTATATAGCCACCCACCACGTGCAAGTAACTCTGGAGGGCTTACAAAATTAAAAACAAACAATCCCCCCAAATATAACTCCCCTGGTACCCAAGGATAAATGGCTAACTATTAAGCACCCATACTACCAGCCTCTCAACCCAAATTCCTGGGAGAACAGCCAGATCTTTAATGCCTTGCAAAAAAACCCTAAAACAATTAGGGCCATCCAAATCTCTGGGGTCATGGAGGCATTGGGATGGGGAGAATGCTATTCCACAGAGCAAGTGCAACTGTTGAGAAGGCATGACTGGTGTTCAACAAGTTGACATTGTTCAATAGAAAAGATCTGGACCATGGCCCCTTCTACCAGATCTGACAGGAGAAATGCAGTTCCACAAGTAGCCTGAGCCTGTGCTGTAGAGGACGTTATAGGTGATGTTCAGCACCTTAAATTGTACCCAGAAGCCTACCAGATGCCAGCACAGTTTACAGAACAGCAATGTTACATAGGGATAACAAGAAATACCCCCAAAAAAGTACCCATGCCACTGCATTCTAGGCTAGCTGCAACTTCTGAGTGCTCTTTAAACTGCAAATTCTTCCAGGTGGGAGACTTTAAAACCCACA
Organism: Ptyas mucosa; assembly: GCA_012654045.1. Taxonomy (NCBI): domain Eukaryota; kingdom Metazoa; phylum Chordata; class Lepidosauria; order Squamata; family Colubridae; genus Ptyas; species Ptyas mucosa. The sequence goes on from WNWU01000005.1 coordinate 38,766,971, forward strand.
TCAATTCCATCTTGCCAGGGTTAAGCCAAAACCTGTTCTCCTCCATCTATACCCTCATAGTCTCCAGGTACTGGGAAAGGATCTTGATAGCATTGATTCATCAGCTCAGAAAGGAGATCTATGTACAACCAGGAATTATCAGCATATTAATGGTACCGAATTTTTGCCAACAGATTATGACACCCAGTGGCATCACATGGATGTTAAATAGGAATAGCAAGAGAGTAGAGTTCCAAGGCAGTTGACAAAGAGGGTCCTCTCCAGGGGTGGGTTCTACTTACCTTTACTACTGGTTTGTAGCGGGGCCGCATGCGCGCTCTTCTGCACATACGCAGAAGCATTTTGATGACATCGGGGTCGGTGGGCAGAGCCTCCCACCGGTTTTACTACCAGTTCTATAGAACCGATGCAAACCAGGGGCAAGCCACCACTGGTCCTCTCTCCCTCTACCAACACGAACTGCAACTCAGGGAACAGATGAGAACCTCTGTAACATGGCGCTCTCACTCTCAAGCCCCCAAGCCAGGCCAAAAAGATACCATGATCAATCAATCAGTCAATCAGAATAGAGCTGGAAGGGACCTTGTAGGTCTTCTAGTCCAACCCCATGCTCAAGCAGGAGACCCTATACCATTTCAGACAGAATGAAGACCTAATAGCCTGAAAAGCTGATAAATTACAGTTTAAGCTTGAGAAATGTTTGTTTGTTTGTTTGTTTGTCAAACATGTACAAGATAGAGGTATTAAGTATAAACATAAACAAAGGAGTATAGATAAATGGGAACAGTAGGACAGGGACGGTAGGCATGCTGGTGCAATTATGCACCCCGCCTTTATAGACCTCTTAGGAATGGGGTGAGATCCACGGTAGACAGTTTGAGGTTGAAGCTGTGAGGATTTGAGGCTGTAACAATGGAGTTGGATAGAGCATTCCAGTCATTGACCACTCTGTTGCTGAAGTCGTATTTTCTGCAATCGAGTTTGGAGCGGTTTACTAATACAGAATACAGTGAAATGAGTAACTAAGAAATGTTCATTAACTCAAAAACAAACTCATTATTGAACTTCTACAATACAGATTACATTGTAGAAAGCATGGACAAGAAGGCTGACATTTCAATATTCCTAAGGATTTTGAAACTGAAAATCAATCAATCAATCAGAATAGAGCTGGAAGGTCTTCTAGTCCAGCCCCCTGCTCAAGGAGACCCTATATCATTTCAGACAAGTGATTGTGCAGTTTTTTTTTAAGAAACCACACTGATGAAGCACCCACAACTTCTGATTAGTTTCCATCCATTATTATTTGTCTTGCGTTCTGTTCATATGTTCCTATGGAACAAATGTTCCTATGTTCCTATAGAAGACCAAGAGAAATCAAAGAAGACCAGGATGGATGCACTACCCCTATCTCAAGCTCACCAGAGGTCACCCACAAGCACAAACACTCCTATCTCATTAATCAAGTTTGAATCTTCTCTGCAAAAGGTCCAGGGTTTGCTTTTAGTTTCCCTTCAGCAATTAGACAATCTACAATCTATAATAATGTGCCTCTTTCATCAAGTTTTGTTGTTGTTGTTGCGCAATGGTTTAGCACTGATTTTAATGTTAAGCTATGTATTTTTTAAACAATTTTGTTAGCTACTATGCATATTCACCACCAAAAAAAGTCAGGGTATAAAGTAGTAGTAACAATGATTTTAACTACGAGTAATGAAAACAAGTCAACTTCATAAACTACTATTTTGACTTGGGTAAAAATCACAATTTCTCAGACAACTTATACCTTACTTATAAGTAACATAACTTACTTATAACTCCCCCCACACACACCCCATTTTATCCTTTAAAAATTCAAATTCTGAGCATGCAGGAAAAAAAGCACCAATGCCCTTGCCTGACACATTTGGGAGGTTCTGAAGGCCACAGATGTCCTCAAGCCACACTTTGTATCCTGACTTAAACCACTGTTTAGCCGTACACAAGAAGGCAATCAGTATTGAAAGTATCCTTCAAATAGAAGGGTTTGATCTTGGAAATGCTCATGTACCGCATTAATATTCTTAGCCTTTGATAGAACTAGTATTCCTGCAGGCATTATGGGGAAATGTTTCAATTGGGAAAGAAAGAAGCATCTTCACAAAATTAGAAACATTGCAGCAACTGACTTTAATGAGCACAGAACACACATTAGCCATGTTGATATTGGAATAGGCAGCTCAATTAATTAATTTCCTGAAAAATTAATGTTCAGAACCCATACCTTTCGCTTAATTTATTCAATGTCTTTGCAAGAGTGGCTGCTATAAAAACTAGAGAAATTGAAATAAATAATGTAAATTATCAAGCAAGCTCAGATTAAAGTATGGAAACTTTTGCTCCAGTAGTAGTATCTGATGCAAAGATAATGCTATCCAGTTTGTCAGGAGGCAGAAGTCCTTGCACAAAAATGTGAGGTACAAAACTTGAAATGGAAGAATTGGGTTCAGATCAAAGTAAAAATGAACTGTGAATAAATGATAAAAGAATAAGGACATATACATGATGTTCATATACGCTGGAAAATTAAAGGCAGAGATTAGAACAGTAATGTTATATAGAATAGAAGGCAGAGTCTCACAGCAGTTATGCAATGGGTTGGATGGATGGATAGACGGATGGACAGACAGACTAAAGGAAAACATCTTACAAGATATATTGTTTTCTAGTCAGTTGGAAAATCTCTCCAAAATCTACAGAGAACAAGAGTCACAGCCAGAGGTTCTAAAGAGCTGCTAACCAATCCAAAAAAGAAATCTCATTTACATAGAGGAAGTTGTGCTAGGTCAGTCCCAGGGCAGGTACCATGTACTAAAGCAGTGATGGCTAACCTTTTTGCCATTGCGTGCCAAAGGCGGGGGGAGCGTGTGGGGGTCACACACACGCGTGCCCCCACCCAGAATTCAATGTGCCCCAAACCCCATGCATGCACGCATGATCCCCCCACGCTCCCCCCACTTTTGGCATGCAATGGCACGGTGAGCATGATAGGCCCGTTTTTCACCCTCCCCAGGCTCCAGAGGCTTTCTTGGAGCCTGGGGAGGGCAAAAACGGCCTTCCCCACTGGGAAGGCCCGCCGCAGGCTGGAAATGGCCCATTTCCCAACTTCCGGTGGGCCCAGAAGGCCCAAAAATCAGCTGGCCAGCATGCGCATGCATGCTGGAGCTGAGCTAGGGCAACATTCACATGCCCACAGATATGGCTCCGCGTGCCACCTGTGGCACACGTGCCATAGTTCGCCATCACAGTACTAAAGGGTTCAGCATGTCTTCCTTAACATTAGAAGCAAACTTAGTCTTACTTAGCTAAACTTGATTAACATACATTTACATTTTGCAATGTACCAGAATAGCAATTATCCTAACAACCTTAGCATGATAAAGAAGAAAGAGGTTTTTCACATTTTAGTGCAGGGACTTGTTACACAAAAGAGATAATACAGGATGTTTAATACCTTTTCTAGCCTAGCACCATCCAAACATATCGAACAACTCCCCGATTTCCCAGGAAATGCAGGCATTTTGAAACCTCCTAGCTGAAACCCATCTCCGGCTAGTACAGTGCTGGGAACATCAAACGATTTTGCCTTGCAGCAAAAGAAACCACTGAAAACAAAGCATGCTAGGCAAGTTGGCAAAGTGCTTCGGTATGGAACGAAAGGGATTTTTTTTCCCCTAATTCTCTGGCAGATTCAGAAGTCAGAGGACGGACATTGAATAAATTGACCATAGGACAAATAATCTATGATAGGAGACTTGCAACATTCCAGCTTTATGGTTGGGGATCCTGCTGGTCAATTTCAAACGTCTTAGATGGAATCTCAGAAGAGATGCAGCATTTGTGCACAACTTTAAAAGACCAGCTGTTCTGACTGAGGCCTTTCAGCTTGTCAGTTCTAAAGCTGAGAATGTCAAGAGAGATCCCTGTGAAGGTTGTCTAGTGTGACCTGGCACAGCTATGAGAGCAATCAGTGTGGGTCTAGGAGCCCAAGAGAGGCTGTTAAAAGCAGGACAGATCAGATTGCAACTAGAATTTGCTGGTCTAATCAAAGAAAATGTCTATTCCCATATTAAACATCTCTCTGCAACCTAATTTTCTCTTCAATTTTCTTACTGTAATGAGATCAGTGTCTGGATCTGCTCTAATGTAGTAGCTAAGGACAAAACTAAATATGTAGTTATCTATGCTTCTATCCAACAGGAATGGAAAGATATGTCTTTTACATTTAAAAAACAACATTTTCACTGATTTTAAGCGGGCATCTGCCGTCAATCAGGTTTTGATGCCAGAAAATTAACTGGAAAGTAATGAGAAAGTGTTCAAAGCTTTTCAGAAGTCTAAAATATAATATAGATTTCACTCTATCCCCCTACCACACACACTCCTTTTAAAAAAAAAAGAAAATTAAGGATTAGATCTGTTTTCATATACAAAGCCCTGATTTTAGAGCAAAACAGGGAAACACGTTGTACCACCCAACTAGCTTAAAAGTACAATGTTCATCACTTCGTGGTGAGATGGGTGACAAACAAATTTAATAAACAGATAAAAAAAAAATAAAAACTTTCTACAGAATCAATGGCTGAAAGACATTTGCATCTTGGACTCTACAACCTTATATGACCAGAGCAAATAATATGGGAAGGTAAGGACATTTCCCCAACTCTTACAAATCTGAAAAGAAAAATGCTGTAATATAAAGGGCATAGAGATGAAATCAGTGAAGGCTGACACTGGCCTGAAGCACTGGCCAGTAGGATGTGTAATGTTTATGCTGGTTTCCACAAGATCACTCTGCCCAGGAAGCTACCTAGGAATCAAAGGCCAAATTGTATTCATTTGATTTATTTTATTTATTAAGAACATTTATATGGCCACTCAATTCACTAATGGTGACTCCAGGCAGCTTACAAAGATAAAAAAACTGTATTATATATAAGCCCAGTAACTATAGCTTGCAAATAAGGATTTATTAATTAGTTGGATGCATGAACCCAGTCAATTGTGCTTTATTCAGTTGAAAAAGATATACTTTTATATATGCATCCTTCAATTTATTCCTCAGTTTATGAACTATTAAACAATCAAGAAGTGGAATTTATATTTTTTTTGCATTTATAATATTTCAGCAAACCTACCAAGCTCCTTCCTGATCCAGAAATCAAGAGACCCAAATAGGTGGTCAGGACATGCAGCTCTTAATTTGACCTTATTTAGCAATAAACTGAGGCTACAACTATCATCTAAAGCAGGGGTGTCAAATTCACGTCATCATGGTGGCATCACATGACATATCGGGACTTTTTTCCCCTTCGCTAAATCAGAGGTGGGTGTGGCCAGCGCGTGACACATCCAGCCATGGGCCGGGAGTTTGACAGCCCTGATCTAAAGCAATGTTTCTCAAACTCCACAGCTTTAAGATGTGTGGACTTCAACTCCCAGAATTCCTCCAGTCCTATATGAAGTCTAATCTAAAGTCATATGTTAAAAAAACACCATCTCTCTCATGGCTTAGTTCTGTATGTGGCCTCTGCCTCCTGCTTATTTTCTCTTTTCTGTATATGCACAGCCACCAGTTACGGTCTCAGCCTAGGCTTGGAGAATGGGATTTGTCAGCTAAATTGTGCTGCAGAGCCAACCACAAGCCTTCCTTACAAATTAATCTGGGAATTTACTACTAATTAATCCAGCATATTGCCATTTCCTCAAAATAATTAAGTTATAATTTTGCAGGGTTTTTCCCCACTCTTTTTTTTAATCAAGACAACAGTAATGCTCCCCTTGAATATACTGTCTTTAAGTGTGTCATTCATCCAGCAGTTAGGACAACTGACATAATGTTAGGTTCACAGATTCCTTTGCAAAAACTGACCCTAATGAGATGTCACAGTACATGGTATCATCTGTGCATCATGTAACTGTTGACGCTGCATCTTTGTAGGCATATGTCTTTTCATTAGTTCTGCTCCCATTTCCCTGGGCATGCAAATTGCACTTTAAAAAGTGAATTTAAAAAATAGACACAAACATGATGTGGGGGCAGGGGAAAGTTTTTTCCCCCATTATGTGCACATTGCAGAACAAGCTCTTGGGCTGACAAGTCCCTGATTGCTTGTTGGAAGTGTCAAGAAATTTTAGCTCATGGTGTCCAGGAGACATGCAGGCATTTAGAAAAAATACTAACCTCCCTTAGCCTCAGGGAGCCACCAGTTTCTTTGTGCCCATCAAAGAGTGGGAATGGGGAGAAGATGAGAAATGTTGGGAAATCTGTAATGTTTACTTTGAATCCAGCAGATGAAACGCAAAACAGAATGCTGTGAACAGCTCATCTGATCTTGCTCATAAAAACCACTAGTTATTATTCCTCATAAACTATCCCAGCAGAAAAGATTAATTTGATTTCAGGATAAACTCTTGCCAGCTAACCGCCTCACCTGTTCTGTGCCCAAGAGGATTTGACTGCAATCCCCAAGTGGGATACACACAAAGACACCCCTTGCTCCAACAAACCTGTGGGCGATTATTGCTTATAAAAACTTTCAGCAAGACATCTAATGCTCCGGGGAGAGACTTTGCAGAGCAACACCAAACAAACCTATGATAACAAACCTTTTCAATCGATAAGCCAGAGTTAAAGGCTGAAAGGCCAGATAAACAGGAAAGGAAACGGGTGCCATGAAATAGGTGAATGACACTGAGACAGTGAAACTGCATACAGGTAGTCATTGAGTTACAACTGTTCAAAGTTACAACGGCACTGACAAAAATTACTTTGCGGCATCCCATGGTCATGTGATCAAAATTCAGACACTTGGGGACTGACTCATGTTTATGACAATTGCAGTGTCCCGGGGTCAGGTGAGTACCTTTTTGTGACACGCAAAGTCAATGGGGAAACCAGATTCACTAACAACGGTGTTACTAATTTCACACCTGCAATTATTCATTTAACAACTGTGGCAAGAAACTTTGTAAAATGGGGCAACATTCACTTATTCATTAGGTAACTACAAAATAGACTAAAGTGGTTGTGTTGGGTAGGTCAGGTCCATGATGAGATCTTTTACAGATCTGTTACAATCTATACCTGAGTGTCAGGGAGGAGAAACATGTCATGTCCTTTCTGGGCAATTTGCCCACTTTTGGTCCCCACTTGGCACCCAGCTTTCATCTGTGGCTCCCTATAGCAATTTGCTTGTGAGAGTGGCCAGACCTCGGCCAACAGCTTCAAAAAGCCAGCTGAACCAGATGAGGGTAGCTGATGGATTTTAAGCATTGACATGATTTTTGACACATAATAACTTCAAGAGAAGTGTCAGGAGCAGAACTGTGAACCCTATACAACCTTTGTTGATCTCACAAAAGCATTTGATACCATCAGTCAACAAGGCCTGTAGTGAATCACATCAAAGTTTGGCTGCTCTGCCAAATTCATTCATATGGTTCACCACTTCCATGATGGCATGAAGGCCAGAGTGCTATGTGGCAGAGAATCCTCTAAGGTACTCCCAGTCACCAATGGTGTTAACTAGGCCTGTGTGCTTGCACTTACCCTGATCAGCATGTTGTTTACTGGCCTGCTGAATGATGCCTTTCAGGACAATGGTGCTGGAATCACCTCAGCTACAGAGTGGATGGGAAGCTATTCAACTTGAGGAGACTTACCAAAGTGAAGGAAACTGATCTGAGAGACTTCCTCTTTGCTAACTGTGACTTGAAGCTGACTCAGTCAGAGGTGCATGCTAGTATGGACAAATTCTCTACAAATTGTGACAACTTTGAATTTACCATCGATATTAAAAAGATAGAGATGCATTAGCCTGCTCCGCATGAACCATTCACAGAACCCCAAATCACAATCAAAAGGTATAAACTATTGGCAGTGGACCAGTTCATTTACCTTGGCAGCACCCTCTTCCGAGTACTGACTCATTGATACAGAGGTCAATTGTAGAATGGCAAAGGCAAGTTCTGCTTCTGGTTGATTGTATGTGGGAAATAGAGGAACTAGTGCAGCAATCAAATTGAAAGTCTACAGAGCCATGGGTACTCACTATCCTTCTTTAGGCCTGTGAAATGTGAACTGTGTATCCAAGGCATCCAAGACAGCTTAACTATTTCTACATGACTTGTCTTCACAGAATATTAGGTATCAGATAGCTAGATAAAGTACCAGATACTGACATTCTTTCTAGAGCAAGTCTATCATCAATCCACACACTGCTAATGAAAGCACAGATCCAGTGGGCAGGCCACATCATTTATATGTGGTACGAGTGCATAGCCGAACAGCTCCGTTTTGGGGAACTGTCTGCTGGAAAACATTTGCATAGATGGCAGAAGAAACATTACAAAGACACATTAAAAGTCTCCCTGAAGTCGCTTGATATAGACATGACCACCCAGGAAACGCTGGCTCAAAATTGCTCTACCTGGCATGGCCTCGTTCATCAGGGCTGTCAACTTTACGAAGTAAGGCAGACTGCAGAAGCACAGATTAAACGTGAGTTGCACAAATCTAGAGCTATCAGTGCAACAACTCCAGTGTCTACATGTCTGCTCAATATGTGCCAGGACATTCAATGCCTGAATTGGCCTAACCAGTCATCTTCAGATACAGCACATTTAGCTTTAACATGACTTCATCAGTGATGAAGATCTTCATCAATGATGATGAATGATCAATGCCATCTAGATCTACACTTCGACCTTGAAGTACAGTTCTTACTCCAAGGTCTTCTAAATCAACATAGTCTTTCACACAGAGAGCTATGGAAATTGTTTTTCCATTATAAAAACAGAATTCTAGTATACAGATCACAAAGTGATTAGACTAGATATTTCTAATATAAAAATCAGTAACAGAGATGCTAACAAATAGGAAAACCACTAAGAATTAAGGCTAAGCTTAAACAAAAATAGGGTTTTCCTATAACTATTATCCACTGCTTAGAGGAAATGGAAAGTCATGTTAGGAAAACCGGTATTCACTGATCTGAATAATAATTTATAAAATGTCTACAGTCTTAAATCAGGTAAATCAAGTTCTTTCCTCAACAACCAACCAACTAGACAATATTTCTAATACTATATATATTTCATGGATATATTCTGTTCAGTTATAACAGTACTGAAATGGAATTGATCATGCTTGTGGATGATCTCTGGCGGACTCAGGATGGGTAAATCCATCCTGTTCCTCCTTGATCTTTCAATAGCCTAGTGCTATTGATGATACTATCAAACATGGCATCCTTTTGGCCAAGTTCAGGGATTGGAAGTGGGAGGAATTTGTTATGGTGGTTCTCTTTTCTTTGAGACTAATGTCAGTTGATGCTGGAAGAGGAAGAGAGATTGAGCGTAAAATCTCTGCTTCCTTGACTCTGTTCTCTCTCCACTCCCTCCTACTGGGAGGTCATTGATCAGCATGATGTAGTTTCATCAGTAAATCTTCATGATGACCAGACCTTTCTGTTCATTTGGTACCTTTGGGAGAAGCTGCGGGGAAGCAAGGGTTGTTTCATACTGAAATAGTTTTTTTAATATAAAAATCATCTCAGCTGCTGTGCTGGATTAAAATTACATATCCAAAATTATGACCATTACAAAGAAGGCAGCAAAGCTGATTCTAAAGTTGTGTTTATTAATGGCATGAACTTGTTCTGCTTTCTCTGTGTTTATCTTTCTCTGTACTGTGAGAGCAAGAAGCAGCTTATTAATGTGCAGAGATTGCATACCAATGCTTAAATCCTGTTGAAGCTTCCAAGGCTAGTATGGTGTTCCTGCAAAGGATTTACAAATGGTGTTTGAGTTAAAAAGAATCCATTGAAACAGCAATGATGGAGTTCCTATATCTAATAAGCCACAGTTTGTTCAATAATAATTTGTGGCACAAACCAGGTTCACACAATATATTAAGCCTAAAGCCATAGCTTTCATATCTATATAAATAAAAATGTAAATGTTTGTTCAAAATCGTAAATCTCTGAAAGTCCTTCACTGATTGCTTTGAACTTTTCACACAACGTTGCATTCGAATACACACGTGTTTTTATATACCTATATTATATAGATGTCACACCTGTGACAGGTAAAAACATGCTTTTTTGAAAAACAGCACCATCTGTTGGACGTAAAAGCAATACACACTATACTATCTTTTTGGACTTTAACATCGCAGCACCACAATGGCAGGCGTGAGCCGGGTCTTTTCCCCTCAGCATCGCCGCGCCAAACCCACAAGCAAAATGGCGGGAAATGTCAACCGCCACGAAGCGTCCTCCCGACTAATGGAGTATGCTGTATCTTTGGTAGGGATCCTGATGCCGCCTGTGGTGTGGATAGCTGCGAAGGTGAAGGCAGTTATACCGGCAAGTCAGGAAACCAGCTCTTACACCTGCGGCAAACTGGGATGGAGGCAAAGTAGGTGTGACCTGAGCTACAGAGGGAAATTATTGGCATTCGGTCAAAAAATATTGTATACCCACAAGACTGGGCCACAGCAACGCGGGGCTGGGTACAGCTAGTAATTAATAATAACTGGTTCTTACTCCCCCACACCCAGGAGACAGTCCATTAGTTTAGAAAGGAGAGACACTTCATCAACTACAGTCCCTGACCATTAGTACCAGTCCTTCCTTCCCTATTTTCTGCAGATCTTTAACACATCTAATAAAATCAGTCTGCAATGCTGGAACAAGATTAAATTGAAATGGTACGACTTAACAACACAAACTTATATTTAGCATGAATGAATCTCAGGTTTATGTTTCTCTTCCGCTGCTTCCAAATTTAGTTAACTATAAAGTAACAAAATGAAGTAGAACCCGTTCCCTTCCAGTTGTTCTTGAGCTGCAGCTCCCAAGAGCTGCAAGCTCTGATATTCTCGCTAAAATAAATGGAACTTAGAATGAAAGAACATGTGGAGCGTAACAGATTTCCAGAGTTAGTGAATTTCTTCCAACCACTGAACCACTGAAAACTGTAGTTAATCTTAACAATAATTTATTTAAAAATGTTAACTTTATAGCAGAATGTTTCACCAACTCTTAAGAAAATTTGAAACTCCTCCAAGCAGCTGCGTGTGAAAAAAACAGCACATGTCCAAGGTCCCATGAAACATTATATCATGTTTTTTGCCAACATAGCACATAGTTCAGATTAATTTTTACAAGTATCCAAAGGCAAGCATCTAGTATACTTAAAAAAGAATAAATTTATTATATGTATGTATGTATGTATGTATGTATGTATGTATGTATGTATGTATGTATTTCTATCACAGGGGGGAATGAAACTGTTTTGATGGAAAATTCACGGTAAATGAAAGAGAAGCTATTTTAAGCAAGCAGATTGATGGAGTTGACAGTAGCATAGCTTGTGTATCTAGATGTGTAGAGCTTGATCTCCTATCTCTTGGAAGAAATTGTTGATTTGACTGAGTGCTGAACCAGGTCTGTAATGAGTTCAGTAGGAAGGAGGAGAACAGGGAAAATGAAATCTCTGACTGTTCAATGGATTTCAAAAAGAATCAAATCTACAGCAAGTGCTAAAGGAAAGGGAAGGTTCATCTAAAAAAGAATGCAGTATACCATGCCTCCCTCCAATGGATTTCATTCTGCAATTTTAGAGTGCATTTCTAGTACATGCTTATTTACACTGAGTGATCGTTAAGCATGGAAGGAAATGTTACAATAAAACTCTTGTATTCAGTATCTTCAGAAACACATGTTACAAGTCCACACAACATGCCAGCTACGCTAAAATGAAATTAGGTTGTTTCTCCAACAGAAGAGAATATTTGCAGCTCGGGGTTGAACTGTCAAGTCCTTGATGTACTTCAAGCTTGGTTGTTTTCTTGTGAATGTTTCATTACTCAACTAGATAATATCACCAGTGAACGAGGAAGCACCAAGGTCTCCCAGGGTTGTTTCTGGTTCAACATGTTGTATGGAACCAGGAACTGACAGCCTGCTGTGTGAATGAGACTATGCCAAAATATAGTTTATTTGTTTAGGAAGAACATATCATTATACACAGCAATTATGTCTAGCTCCTACTTTTTGACATGGACTCTCCTCTAAACTTAAATTGGAGTTCAGAACAACAGAATAAGAAGAGTTGGAAGGGACGTTGGAGGTCTTCTAGTCCAACCCCCAGTTCATTTTTCTCCTGAGCTTAAAAAAAAAGCTCTTAATATGCTTCTCCTCCCCCGAGACTTTTATGAAGATGGAAGAATATTTCTTTGCATAGGCATTCTTGGATGCTATTAAAAGATGTTTTTTACATTGATTATTACGTTGGTATTCTGCTGATATTGTTCTATTGTTCTATTTTACATCACTTTACTTATACTGTGCTTATGGATAAGTATACAGCAAATAAAACTTCTACATTCTCAAGAGATAGAATAATTTCCAGCTACCCTACAGGGACCAACAAATTGTATCTGGCTTGACGAGGCATATTTGAAATTACATGAAAATTATTACCATTAGCACCAGTAGTGGGTTCCACTTCCCTTCGCTACCGGTTCGGAACTGTAAGCGCACACAGCGCTTCTGCACATGTGCAGAACCCTCTGCACATGCACAGAGTGTCTGTGATGATGTCTGGGCAGGTGGGCAGAGCCTTCCGCCACTACCAGTTTGCCCAAACTGAAACCCTATCTGATCAGAGCATACTAATGTGTAATTCTCATGGAACTACATCTAAATGGAGGAAAGCATGCAGTGGGGTACCTCAAAGTTCTGTCTTAGACCCAATACTCTTCAACACTTCCATAAATGATTTAGATGAGAGGATAGAAGCAGGAAAAGCCACATGTACAGGTATACAATACAGTAGGTTGTACCTGGCTCAGTAACTGTGAATTGGATCTAGTAGTCCTAGTGGACAATCACTTAAGTATGAGCCAACAGTGTGCTGCAGCTGCCAAAAAAGCCAATGCAGTCCTAGGCTGCCATCAAGATTACGTGAAGTAATAGTATCACTTTATACTGCACTGGCAAGACCACATACTTTGGCCAGTTCTGATCACAATACAAAAATGATGCTGAGACCCTAGAAAGAGTGTAGAAGAGAGCAACAAAGATGATAAGGGATCTGGAGGCTAAGGTGTATGAAGAGTTGCAGCAATTAGGTATGTCTAGTCTAATAAAGAAAAAGATTGAGGATGGATGATAGCATTCTTCCAACACTTGAGAGGCTGTCACAGAGAAGAGGGAGTCAACCTTTTTTCCAAAGCACCTGAGGGCAGGACAAGAAGTAATGGGTGTAAAATTATGAAAGGGAGCCCCAACCTAGAATTAAAGAGACATTTCCTGAGAGTGAGAAAATTAATTGGTGGAATGGCTTGCCTCCAGGAGTTGTGGGTACTCCCTCACAGAGGCTTTCAAGAGGTTGGACATGGTATAGGGTCTCCTGCACAAGCAGTGGGTTGACAAGAAGACCTCCGAGATCCCTTCCAACCCTGTTATTCTATATTATTCTACTATACTATTTTTTCACATATTGTGTATCTTCAGAGCTTGGGGACATTTCACTTCCCATCAGCAAACAATTTGGCCTCACTCCAACTGTTTTAGGAGGTTTTGCAAGAGAAAGTTATTTTGGTGGCTTTTTAGCTTTCCCCCCTGGAAATCAATCAAGGGTTTTTTTTCCTCAAAAAATGACCAAACAAATGCATACAGCATGACACAAAGGTACATAAAGGGGATGCATTTTTTTTTCTTCCGCTTTTGAAAAGATTCCTTTTTCACTTCTCCCTGCCACCCAGACACCATTCAAAAATCTTTCACAGGTTCTGTTCTCAACCATTTATTATGGTAGTCCCTTCTGCCTATATACATATCTAGAGGGCAAACGAGGTCAAAGTGACTTTCATCCAGATCACCATGATTGAAATATTTTCTACCTTAAGCTGCCTTCAGAGACAGTTCTGAAGATATATTATTATAGAATCATCTCTACCCTGAGGTTGCTGCACTGATTCCTGGAAATTCAAAAATCTGGAATTACTTATAATGCTCTGTGTTGCGGGGCACCAGGATATATCAGGGGCTACCCTATCACATTTGATTCTACCTGGCCAATCTGGCCATACAGATAGTGCCTATTGAGAATCCCATCTCCATATAAGGACAAGTGCAAAGACTGAGCCAAGTATATGGCCATCTCCATCTTTAAACTCTGCTTCCCTAGACAGTACAGTGAAATTTGACTTCTTTCTTATTTAGGAAGGAACTGAATACTATTTTATTTCAACGGGCTTTTGGCCGCAGTGCAATCCAAGGTTTCTTTTCAATGGGAAATGTTACATTATGCTTCTGGTAAAATGGTAAAATTACTGAATGAAATTTGTTGAATTACAACAGCCACATAAAACGACATTCCTTACCGTGATATATAAAAAGCTGTGGTACCTAAAATTTCATTTGCTACTCAGATAATGAGCAGGCATGAGAGTCCTACATTCTTTTCATTTGGCGACATTCCCATCATCTCCACCAAACACACACAGCTGCAAAGCTGGAGAGAAATAGTTTAGTTCTCTTCATGTGTTTTGCATTTCTAAATAAAAGGATGAGAAAACAGGTGGATTTGGATACTAAATATTAATGTCATAAAACCTAGAAAGTTGCTGCCGGTCAGTATAGACAATGTTGGTGTCCTCTAGACTTATTTAACTTCATCTCCCATGATTCTGCAGTTAGCACAGCATCATGGGATTTGAAGTAAAACATATCTGGAGGATATTAAATTGGATAAGGATGATCTAGTCTAAGGCAGCTTTCTCTATTCAAGTGGAGAATGATATGGACGTTGAATGCTATAAACTCTACTGAATTGCTCTTTCCGTAAATCCATCTTGGACTTCTTTCTCTGCATCCAACCCACTCCACAGAGTTGTTGTCACCCCTAGAGCCATCTTTGATGATAGCCTTCAGGGCTGCCACAGCAATGGTTGAGCAGGCTGTGGAAACGGGAGTGGGGAGGGGAGATTGGTGTGGGGTGTGTAATCATAAACAACATTTTTTCCCTTGGGACTCAAGGACGTCTCACCAGCACGTGGGGAGGAGTGACTGAAAGTTGACTGAATTTGAGACGGTGACCTGATTGGGCCATGTGATGCAGATGGGAATGGAAGAGAATGGATCTTTGACTTTGGTTTTGGGTGGGGAAAACACAGGAACCTCAGATTCGGATTTTCCCCAGATGTGCCAATATGACATCTTTGAGGAAGATTCTTGCCTCAGAGTTTTGATTCTATTGGGAGTGTTACTTGGAACCCTGACAGTTGTTCTGTTGTGGGGAAAATAGGAGGAGGAAGGTAATATTAGGTATGATCACCAATTTGAGTTATTTATAAAAAATAAAGGCAGGCTATAAATAAGTGACTAAATCTATGTACATCTAATATAATTTGAAATAATTTTAAGGTAATATTTAATGTAATACTTCCTGAAAGTTTCAAGAGACACAATTTTGAATTACATAAGTAATTCATGCACGCATCAATTAAAAGAACCATACAAAATGGTCAGCTTCAAAGCAGGTTAGAGGTTACCTATGGCTACCTCCATGTTGTTGAAAAGTGACTGTCAGAATGCTAATCTTTTTGAGAGGTGGGAATGTCAAGGTTTCCCTAGGAACAGATTCAAAAAACTTTTCTTGGCCATTTTTAAAAATTCACAATATGTGTACTTTCCAAATTTTCAGGCAAACTGTGGAATGCTCACGTGTGTGGCTATACATAAAAAATGTATTCATTAAGAACCCACTGAACAAAAATTAATATTGTAAAGCATAGGAAAAAAATGTATAGTCAGAGAAAGTACAAAGATGCAAATATTTAAAAACAGACACAAAAATGAATGGACATTTTTGGATGGGAGGAATCAAAGTCATAAACGGATGTACTAACCAGTACTTGAATAAAATGGAAAAATGAATACAAATCAAACTGAGGAGTCCTGAAACGCCATCCAACTTTATGTGACTTGCAGAGATTACATTACTTTGTTTTTGTATAAGGTTTCTTAAACCTTCCATTATCACCATATTTAGTTTTCATGATAAAATTGCCAATGATCTGCACCTTTGTTTCCTGCTGAAAGAGATGGGCAAATCATTTATATACATGGGAGAAACTCAAAAATGTGCTTAGGTGGGAGCACTGCATTGTAGGCTCCAGTGCAGAAGCACAGCCTTTCTCTCCCAAGCATGTTGTTTTACAAAAGGCAAATATCAAGCCTCTTTCAAGCAGTTGCTTTAAAAAAGCCTTTACACTGAGAAATACTTTGAAGCTTTATCAGCAAGTTCTTTCCTCTGTCAAGCTTTGCACTTTTCTGACCATAGACAAGCTGATATTGCCTAACTCAACCCCACAGCTGATGGGGTGATTGCCTGCTAAGTTGCTGTTAGTCTCCAGACTGAAGTGCTGATTCTGTTCCCGTGGGGAAAAGCATCACATCATGCATTCTTGTAAACGTCTGCTGCTCAATGTACTCCACGAAAGAGGAGAAGGAAGAGAATGAAGCAGATCTCGAATTATAAATCTGAAGGGTTTTATTTTTCACAGTTGTGGCTATTGTGATTATTTTTTTTAAAGCTGAATTTAAACAGCTTGGAAGATGATAGCTGGAGAAGAGAAGAAAAGGATCTTATGGTAGAAAGTTCTTTAGGGGATCAGAAGCAAAGCATGGCCATGTTAGAACACTCTAGAAAGAACACTGTAGATCAGGGGTGTCAAACTCAAGGCCTGCAGGCCAGATCCTCCACTCGGGATCTGGCCCACAAGGCTGCCCTGGAAACAGCAAAGCACTAGCCCATGGTGCCTTTGCCAGCAAAAATGGAGCTCGGGAGGGCTGCGTGCAGCCCTTTTGAGCTTTGTTTTCAGCTGTGACAGCCTCCTGCAGCCCTCTGCCAGCAAAAATGGAGCTTGGAAGGGTTTTCACTGGCAGAGGGCTTCAGGAGGCCATCACAGCCAAAAACAGAGCCCGGGAGGGCCACAAGCGGGATGCAGGATGTCGAGCTGTCCACACCCACCCCAGCCACGGCCAGTCAGCCCCTCCACCCAAGGTCAAACACAACCCTGATGTGGCCCCTCAATGAAATCAAGTTTGACACCCCTGCTTTAGATCAGTGTTTCACAGCCTTGGCAATTTTAAGATGTGTGGGCTTGAACTCCCAGAATTCCCTAGCTATTTTCGCATGCTGGCTGGGAAATTCTGGGAGTTGAGGTCCACACATCTTAAAGGTTGGGAAACACAGCTCTAGATGTACTGTACTGCAAATCCTATCATACTCAGCCACGATGGTGGAAGTGAATGGTGCTTATCACCAACGATAGGGAAAATTTCTGATCGTTCCATAGTCAAAAGTTTTTGAACTCCAGGTTCTTTCTGTCCTACTAATGGAGATGTTTGTGACCTCTGTTCAGGTATTTTTTTAAAAAGCAAACAAAATTCTCATTCAACAGTATCAGCCTAAGTCAGTAGGCACAGCATCGAAAAAAGAGTTCTTCTCCTTATTTATACATCTTAGAGATGAGCAGACTGTCAGAAAAGAAAAAAGGATGTCAACTTTATCTTTACAACCATAACTGATATTCATGACCAGGATTCAGAGCTTTGTAGGCCTAGATTGGGGGGTGCGGGGGATTGCGTTTTTTTCACATTTCAAGGTTTTGAAATCAACTTCTTTCTGCCTTATTTATTTAAAAAGGCAAATTTCAGTAAGGTTATACTGTATTTATTTTTTTTAAGAAAAAAAAGCTTACTTATTCCTCAGTCCAGAACATCTACAGCTGGGAAGGCTGCGGTTAAAAAAAAAAGAAAGAAAGAAACTGCTTCTTTTTCTTGCCCAGGACATTCCCAGCCAGTGACATGAGTGGAAAGCTTGATTGAGACACTGCCCACTAGTTTAATTATTGAATTTTCAGACCTGCACAGAAACACGGTTACTCAGAGTTTGTGTATCACCTATTAAAAATAAATTGGACTCTGAGTTAATATAAGGTTGCGGCGTACACCAAAATCATTACATCTGAACAATCATTAAGCTTGGAACCAAACCAATCTGTAGAACTAATGTAACCTCTAGCAGACAACATACACCCAAAGGAAAAATGAAACAGTCTTTTGAACTGATAAAGTTAACAATTTAGTTCAGATGATAAATGCATTTTTATTATACAGCATCTGCCTTCATATATGAATGTGCCCCGAATAACTGTAGATTATATTCTAAATAAAGCCATTCTTTTCAGCCAATCTTCCAACCATAATGCTATTTACTTACATATTCTGCCAGTCCCGATCAACAATAACAAATGGGTTCATGCATTGCTCCGAGGCATAATGTGATTTGTTTACAATTTAGCAGCAAATAAGCTACTCTGGCATCTTGGCCAATGTGGCTTATTCCACAAATCATGATTAAAACAAATAATTTTACAAAATGTACATTCAGTCTCAAGCAAAAACATATTACACAATGTACAGAGGGGTGACTGAGCTAATCTACATGGTTTATTAAATTTCAATTTCAGTTTGGGTATACAGTAGTCCTCAATTTGCAACCATTTAAAACTACAACAGCACTGGAAAAAGTGACTTACAATACTCTTTGCACTTGCAACTGTTGCAGCAATCTTTGTGTTAAATTAATATTTACCAACAAAGAAATAAAGGAGACTAGTTGATTGTTGCAGCAATCCCACATCACATGATCAAAATTTGAGAGCTTGGCAACTGGCATGTATTTACAAAGGTTGCGATATCTTGGGGTCATGTGATCGCCATTTGCAACCTTCCCAGTTGACTTGTGACATGCAAACTCAATGGGAAATTTGCTTAACGACTGCATTGTTCACTTAGCAACTGCAGTGAATCGCTTAACAACCGTGGCAAAAAGGAACATAAAATTGGGCACAAGTCACTTAACAACCACCTTACTTAACAATGAAAATTCTGGTTCAGTTGTGGCCATAAGTCGAGAACTACCTATTTACTCAGTTGCTGGAAAAATAATTCTTTACCTACAGATAACAAGTTGGAACAATCATGGTGAACACTGCTATTTACAGAAATATGGAATGGGTTTCTGTGTTACTTCACTAGAAATATACCAAATTATGCCAAATACCTCAAAATTTAGGAATGTCTTTAGTACAAAGTCTGCCTAATCCAATTTGGAGCAGTATCTATTTAACTTCATTAAACAGGTTTACATCAAGGTGGCAAAAGACCTGGAAGAGACCCATTGAAATACAATTCTTTAAAGAATTTGTAACAAGTGTGATGGGACAGTGAAATCTTACTTGGAAAGAAGTCCCATCCTGTTTAGTGTGGCTTAGTTTCAGAAAAAGCAAGAACAGGGACTATACAAAGTGGAATCTACCTTCAAGTAAGCATGCACAGGATTATACTGCAAAACATTATTAAAATAATGTAAGTCCTGCCATGCGGTAAAGCCGTAAGAATATTGTGGTTTTTGGGTGAATATTCCTATTTGGAAAGTAAATCAGAAGTTAAACTTTTACTTAAGATACACTACGGAGTGTGTGTGTGTGTGTGTGTGCGCGCGCGCGCGTGTGTGTGCGCGCGCATGTATATATAACATTCTACAGCAGAACCAAATACATATATTTTGCAGGATTTAAGCTTCAAATTATAGACCTAGAAAGTGCACTTTGTCCCCAAGAACAACACTAAACCATTCTAGTTTAAAGACTCTTGCAACCATTCACAAAAGCTGAATATCCTATTAAACAAGAACATTTTAAAGGCATTAAGGCCATTTTCACAAATGACACTGAAATTTGTTTTCCACGGTTCCCATTTCTGCAACTTGAATATAGGATCCCTCTAAGTTAAACGCACATTTGGTTTAAAACTGTCTCTCACTTTCTTTACAGCGGTAGCACAGTTAAGAAGTGAACTCATTTCAGATTTAAAAGCCTTTAGCATTTCCTTGTGAAAATACCCTAAAGCTGAAGGGAAGGGGAAAAAATGCAATCTCCATCCCTATCTATTTCAAGCAAGTACTATACTTAAGGGACCAAACATATGGTGCTTTGAAGGGTGCTTTGGCTTCCAACTATTCCACAACCTCCCTTTAAACGTGCCAGAAGCATCATTTAGGATCCGGTGTTATAGGGTACCTATGCATTCCTTCATTGGCTTCGGGCCAAATTATTGACAGCTAAGTGAGGGAGGGGTATGGAGGAATCAGAAGATCCTCTACATGCAAGGACATGCTGTCAGGCACAGTGTTTTATGTTTTTATTAAGTGTAACATTGCACTCACACACACAGTGTTTGTGCTCATGTGTGCGTGTTTAGATTTATAATACCACACTCATACATACACAGATACATGCAACAGACAAACCAGTATCACTTTCCCCGGGACCTCTGTTCACATCTGAGCCAAGACCGCTTCAGCCTGGGGCGCTGCATAAACTCAGCCACCATCCCGTCCAAATGATTTACTAGTGGAACCAGAAACTTGTGTTGACTGCGTGAATTATGGTTCGGTTCACCTAGGCAAAGCACACCCCGTAAATAAAGGCCTTTCAAAGGCACCCCCATCAAGTCACCCAGGACCATTTTTCAAACGGCTAGCGCGCTCTCCTTTCTCCCACTTGGCCTGCGGGTTTAAAAAGAAAAAGAAAAAGAAACGAAACTTGGCGGGGAAAGCCGCTTTCTTTTTAACGGGAATCTGAGCGAGGAGGCTCACTCCGCCGAGCGACCGCAGCCGCCAAGTGGGGGGGGGGGGGGGGCCCCCCCCCCCCCCCCCGTAAAGCCGCCGGGGGGGGGGGGGGGGGGGGGGGACCCAAGCTCCGCCCGAGCAAAAGACGAGCAGGTGTCTGGTCACCACGTGGGTTTGGAGATGCTGATTTGTTGTACCCGAACCAACTTGGCCGCTCGGATCCGAAGTCTGTCGCGCGTTCCCGGCCAGCGTTAAAGCCCCGTTGTCCTCGCACCGGTATCACCCAGTCCCGTTTGCCCCCCCCCTCCCCCTTTATTCCCCGTCAAGATCCCACCGAGGAAGCGAGGCGGGGCGGGGCGGGTCCTTCACGTACCTTTGGCGTCTGCCGCCCTTCGGGTCCCGCCGCTTCCAACTTCCTCCTGGCCCCGAGAAAGAGAAGGAGAGCGGCGATCCACAAGATCCCCAGGACAGACAACGCCAGCCTTCGACTCATCCGCCTCATCTTTAGTTTGGAGAAGAGCGAGGAAAGCGGCGGAGGGGGAGACGGGGGAGAGGGAAAAAAAGTCTTCTGGCTTTCGAAAAGCGGTGAGGCGGGGCGGGGTTGGAGCTGACTGGCACGCTTCCCGCCCCTCTGAAGCGGCCAAGAGCGCTGCCGGCGAGATGAGTTCAGGCGAGCCCCGCGAGGGGCAAGGCGAAGTAACCACCCCACCCACCCCCTTTCCGGAGCAGCCCAGGAGAGGACGAAGAGGAGCGGGAGCGACGCTGGCAGTCCCGGGCCGTCCTCCCCGCGTGGGGTTGGCGGGCAGGGGAGGAGGGAGCCGGAGGGGGAGGCGCCAGGGGGTGGGGAAACCGAGCGGATGGGTCTTCCAAGCCGCGGATCGGAGAAGAGCAGTCCCCCGGCGGTTCTGCCTGCTGCCGGGTTCCCCGGGCGCCAAGGGAAGGGATCCCTCCGTGGCTCAAGCCACCGGCGTAAAGCGAGAGAGCCTCTACTCCCGCGCCTCTGCTGGCACCGATTTCGGATGAAATCCCGCCCGCGGATCGGTCCGCCGCGCTTCCTCCTGCCCTGGGAATAGTAGCCAGGCTTCCCCGCCGACCGCGCACTCCCGGGCCGAATTGACAGGCAGGCGGGTTGGCGCGCTTCGCTTTGCCTGTTTATCCCTTACCCAGGTCAAGCTCGCCCGGCGGGAAGGGCTGTCTAGCAAGCCGCCTTCCTGCCCTCAGCTTCGCTGCCGCAGCTGTCGCCGCCGCCGCGCCGTTGTTGCCAGCTCCCCGCGAGGATTGAGATCGCCGGAGCCCGGGGGAGGCTCCGGCGGGGATTGGCAGCGAGCGAGAAGGCTGAGAGAGTTCGAGAGACCCGCTTCACTCCGGCTCCGGCGCGGACTCGGCTGGCTGAGTTGGGATGGGGCTGAGGGGCCCAAAGGCGGCAACTTTGGAGCGAGTTCGGGGAGAAACGCCCGACCCGGCTCGGTCAGGAGGGAAAAGGAAAGCCGTCTATGAGGAAAAGATGCGGTTTGGCTGATGGCGCAACAACCACTCGCGATCCTAACGGCTGCTGACCGCCTTCACACACCTGGTATTTCCTTGGCATTTACGGGCCCTGCTTCAGAGGATCGGGGCGAAGAACAGCTGGGTGCGAATAGCGTGATGCTCTGCGCGATTGTGTCAGATTCCAACTAAACCCTCGGGCGCCCATCCTCGCTGCGAGTCAGCTAAAGTTATTTCAAGACGAAGCGCGCGAGGGAAAAGAATAGCCTCCGGTTGCGCAATTTTCCCGGTTCCTCATCCCGCCCTCGTTTATCTTTTGCCCGTTATTACACCAATGGGTAGGCAGGACAGTCTGTATAAAAATACTTTTTCGGCTTTACTCCGTGTCAGGCAGTAATACTCACATGCCTCCCTTCGCGAGAGGTTGGGAGGGGGGAATTCTCCTGCTTGATCCCCCTTTGGGGGAGGGTGTGGACGGAAGAGAAAGGTACTCTAAGCATACGCGGTACCCTGTATTGCAAGTTGTTGCCTGCAGAGGCACATCTTGAGAAATAATTCTCCAAGCTTGTGACATCTTGCCTTTGCTCAAAAGTCACTGCTTCAGAATTAAAGACTTTTAAGCCAGAAATCTTATTTGGATCACCAAATCAAATTGGGGGGGCGGGGTGTTCACATCCTAGCTACCCGTTTTATTACTAGCGTTGTTATTTCAGCAACAGTATTTGGGGGGAGGGGTTGCTTTGTTGCTCTTATTGTTAAATAATTGGAAATCTCAAATCCTGGTTAGTGAATATAGCAAGATCAACAAAACTTCTGGTTCTTTTAGACTAAAGTTCGCACAGCCACTTAACATGCAGGCTGAGGCAGATGGGTCTAGGATGCTCCTACATCTAGTTATTAATAGGCCATCAATAGTAAATTATCCAGGGATGCACTAGTAAATCTGGATCTACCTTCTGCCTCGTCTAACATTTCATGATGTTTCTGCAGCAACAATTGATAACTTTTTGGTTTGTGATGAAGATACCTAGAATTTCCAGTGCCCAGAGGTCTCTTGTGTTTAATCATTTTTGTAATACTTGTGCAAGATATTTGATACATTCACTGCTATAAGGAGGATCCAACTATGCTTTCCAACTTAAAGGTACTTCCTTACTTGTTTGCCTGGAGACAATTCTTCCTTTACAGGCCTAAAGTGAGTAGTAAAAGGACTCACTTTATTCCAGGACAACCAGTATTTTTGGTTTTTTTCCTTTTTTTAAAAAAAAAGTTACATTTCATCAATATTGCCAAATGAAAACACAGTGAAATCACATAGTTTGTGCAGAGACAATTGATATTTGGTGTCAAACTATCATTTTATGCTCTAATAAAGAATAAATTGCTGAGAAAAAAAATAACTGGTGGGAAAGCTTTAAAAAATCTTTTTTTTCCAGCAACACAGCACAACTTTATTTTATTTACTTCTATGTAGATCTATTCTGCAATATTATTTGTTGTTGTGAAAATTTGTACCAAAAAGATACAGGGTGATTTATGATTTTGTTAATGCATAAATTAAACAAATTAAGCAGAGAAAGAACAGCCAAACATTTTGTTGAGAAAAAATACATGCTTTCCACACCCAAGATACAGTCACTTTTATATTTCATCTCTTATTTTAACAAAAACAGCTGTTTAACATTTCCGATTACAGTTAAAATATAGTATGAAGATTAATTTGCTCAATTGAAACAGCAGGGGGAAATTCAGGTAGGTGGAATTTAATTACTGGAGTTGGAAAGGAGGATGTGAGCTGTCACAAACACTTAAAAATAAAATCTTCAACAGGGAACAAATATCTTCCCAGAAAACCTAAAAAATACCAATAGATGGGACACCTAGTAGCCAAGTGTCTGTGGCAGTAACCTTGGAGGGGGAAACAAGCAAGTTTCCAGACCATGTTCATTTGTTTTTAGAGATGTACATTGGGTATAGCCAAATCAATCTACTTTACAGTTGTTAGATGGCTGCCCAAAAATTGGATTCTCTATCAAGTGACAAAAACAAATCTAGACTTTTCTGAAACCTGAAAATATATTATTTCACTCTTGGGAGAGCTATAGAAAATCAGGCAGATGGTTTGTAGAGATACACAAAAACAATGGGATAGAAGGAATCCTGACTGGCTGGACAATCATCAAAACATAGGGAATGTTTCATCATGGGTTTCTACTACTTGGAGAAAGGACGCTAAGTGTTTAGCTCACAGTCTTACATTTTGCTTTGCTATACATTGTGCTGCATTCTGTTTATTAGGTTTGCACCCAACTCCAGATCTCACAATGATATTCTCCAAAATGGAAATGATACACACATGTTTTTCCTCTGTTTTTCCTCTTTAGATAATTTAAAGGCTCCCTGAAAACTAGCCTGTGCTAAATAATGGGTTGGATAAGAGATAATAATTTTTTTTAAAAAAATATCCAGGTAACATGGAGGTACTCATTGTGAAACTGGTAGGCTTCTATTTTCTAGATTTAGATTATGTTCTCCCAGAAGGAGCAGCTATGCAGTTTGGAGGCACTTGTACAAAAAAAAAAGAATCTCTGGTTTTCTACATTAGAATAGCCAGGAGCATCTTTTATTAGCTTTGTTTGGCATAACTTGTGACAACTGTGGTGTCATCATTTGGTAACTTCCAGACATAATACTGCATGAGGAAATGTCTATGGCTACTGTAGTAATTTAATTCCAAACAGATATCTAAAAGAACACAGAGAGACAATATTATATATATTTTTTCCCACAAGCATTGCTAATTTGTTCTGGACTGATTTTTATCATTAAAGCCCATATATAAACAAGCTTGCAATTATTTTCAACCTGGTGTTTATTTCAGTACAATTAAACATTACAACAAAATGTGTGATGTTCCTCCAATAGGTTTGATTATACTTGTAATTGTCATTCAGAACTTTTTCACAATAAAAGTTATAGCCACGTATTAATTTCCACTGAGAGACACAAAGCATTTCATATCCAAAATATACTTTATTGTATTTCTGTGTCTCCTAATAGCTCCAAGTTTGATTGTTAAGCTTCATTTCTAACAGTTGCAGAATGTTGTAGCAAAGACAGACACCAACCTTCATGTTATTTGAATAATCTGTTTATCTTGAGTTTTTATTTTATTTTTGATTAAAATCAAAAGGCCCTGCCTGGAATTCAAGTTCACTAAATTAACAGAAGTTTGGGGAGCATTGTAAACGCTAAACCTCTGTCTGATAAAGTATCACATGTTCCTCAAGTTTAAAAAAACCAAATAGCTATAATACACTCATATTTCAAAATATCCTTTTTACACCTACAGTATTGCAAGTATCATGAGAGCAAAACTTTTCCTCATAGGAAACGGTGTCAGTGAATAAATTAGAAACTGAAACAGATGTGAGCTTTTTGTACTAGCAGGCAGATGGGAGCAGGGGTGTCAAACTGGCAGCCCGCAGACCAGATGTGTCACGCACAAGCCAGGCCCATCCCAGCTCCACAAATGGGAAAAACATCACAAAATGTCACATGATGGCAACATGACGCCGCAGGTTTGACACCATGGACTAGAGAACGAAAGCCTATAAAAGGGTCAAATAGTTCATAAACCAATGGCGGCAGAGACAGAACTGATGAAGCCATAATGTCCATTGCATACATTCTATACCGTCTAGTGTAATCCTTTCTACCATTACTTTGCCTCTTTTGCTTTTTGTTTATTGACTATTTGCATTCCCACAATCCCATTCTTTGTTTTTCTAGCATAACCTGGGTTTCCAGGTTATACGTGGCAAATGCTTAGAGTAAAGGCCTGAAAAGTTCGTTACCTATCACAAAAGAAGATACGCTACCTCATCTCTGCTGTTTTTCTGTGGTTTAGTGTGGAGGGAGACTGGATTCAGCTAGCATACAGTATCAACAAGAAAAGAAAAATGAGAAAAAAAATGACAGATGATACTTCACTGCAGGAGGCAGTAGAGCAGACTCACACAAGCTAAGCATGTGGATGAGACCCAATTACATCTCATTGATTCCTTTGCTCTTCTCCAAAACTATTAAGAAACATTGCAACAACACCGGGTGGAAAAGGGTTGTGTGCAGGTCCTTGAGCTACAGCACGAAACACAGTAAGATGTGGTTGAACTGCTCATGTAGGTATGAAGCATTGCCAGTTTGCTAAAGCCAAATGATCTGCATGATTCACAAAATTTTCTGGCAATGGGTTTGGCAGAGGATTTTCTCCTGCTGAATTCAAAAATTTGGCATAAGCACAGCCACCCCTGAATGAGGTTGGCTGATATTTGCATGGAATATTTCTATGTAAAGCAGCAGGCCAACATGACCGCATTGCTTTTTCCAGAAATCCCTGGCTTTATTTTGTGTGTCTTTAAATAGATTGGTACCTACTTACCTACCTACCTACCTACCTATGAAAGGTGAGAGAACTAGCATGTGATTAACATCATGGCCCTGGCATGACAAAAATAGACACATCAGTTGTATACATAGAGACACATGCAATGGATTGATTTGGGCGGATAGTTATAATACTTCCAAGAATGCAATCCATAAAAATCTATTTTATGTAGCAGGCCATGAAGATTTTACACTATTAGAGATAAACAAATTTAAATGGGGATCAGAAAGCTCTCCTGTGTACTGAGTTAGACTATTACATACTTTAGGAAATGTATTATATGAGCATTGGTCAAGAATAAGCAAATACCATGGGGTTACAAGGTCATCATATAAATAATTGCACAGTTCATAATTGCACACAATAATAATCATTCATATCATTGACATTATTACAGCTTTTGACAGATGCCTATCTATATCAATTATATTTTTATTTCACCTTTTCTAAAAGGCGCTTGAGAATATAAAATGCTTCTTTTCCTCTCTCCAATAGTATGCGTATGACAGGCCTGTGAAATGACTTAGATTAAAAATAATGACTGATCCAAATTCACTTAGAGAAATACAAAGCCAAAGGAGAAATTGAACACGGTATCATCCTAACTAGATACATATTAAACAACATGAAGGGTCCTTGGTGCTCTCTGAGCTTGGTTGTTTTCTTTGAGATGTAAATTAGATAACATCAGTGCTAGTGTGTTAATAACTAGCACTGATGATGTTACGTAGTTTGATAATGAAACATTTGCAAAAAAACAACCAAACTCAGAGAGCACCAAGAACCTCTCATTTCAACCCTGAGCTACAAATATGCTCCTTTATTGATTAAGTAATGCGTTCTTTGTTTGGCTTTAGCTAGCATGTTACATTAACCAGTCATTGTGTTTTGTTATCTATGGTTTATAGTTTAAGAATCCTGCCAAGAATGCTTTCTTCAACACTCTGGTTAACAAATTTCATTAAATAATTCCTTATATCGCAGAGATATAGAACTAGCAGATTTCTTACCCTCTAGATCAGGGGTGTCAAACTCGCGGTCCAAGGGCCAGATGCATCACATGCTGGCCGCCCCCACCCCCCAATTTAGCGAAGGAAAAAAGTTGTGATCCATCACATGATGACATGCCATCGTGAGTTTTACACCCCTGCTCTAGAGAGTCTTCTGAAAACCTACCAGATAGAAATCTAGCTAGTATGGCTCAGAATTACAGTGTTATCTTCAGTTTCTTGATACACATCTATTAATGGTATAGGCACCTTGGTGTGAAGAAAACATGGCAACTCTTGCTGCTCTTTTGCATATTTACTGGTTCTATTTGGGAGAAGTGATCAATCATTGTATTTTGTGCAACTCAGCCATGCCTACACTACATGTGCAACCATTGACTTGACTGTATAGCATTCATACATTACTACCATGATATAATATATCCATCTTTGAATTAGATAGTACTTTACTTGGGAGATTAACATTGCTAGGCATTCTGGA
Organism: Ptyas mucosa; assembly: GCA_012654045.1. Taxonomy (NCBI): domain Eukaryota; kingdom Metazoa; phylum Chordata; class Lepidosauria; order Squamata; family Colubridae; genus Ptyas; species Ptyas mucosa. Next base: position 38,795,151 of record WNWU01000005.1, read on the forward strand.
ACTTTGCAATCCATCAATCCCATCTAACATGAACAACATGCAGGAAAGACAGAAGTTGGCAGTACCATAACATTGGAACTTCTACAGCTCCTTATTCTGTTTTTTGTTTTGCTAATAGACTGAACTAATTACAACGCATTAAAGTCAAAATTTATTTCAGCACATGAAAAATATATGGGTAGTGTGTGTATATATAAAATGTCCAGTAATGTTACAACCAGCAAATGTGTACATAATAAAAATTTACTGTGTTCATTAATATCCAGCAGGCTTTGTTTAATATCCAGCATATGTGTTACAGTAATATTGTATTCACAAATTATTCTAGTTCAAACTTTGCAGAGAAGATTACATTAAGTGCCTGGTTCTGAATATCCCTATTTGAAAGTTAAGTCAAACAGAGTTAAATTAAGCTTTAATATTATGCATGCTCTAGGAAGTGGGAAAACATCTACAGGAGTAAAGATATAGGCAAAAGTTTTTTTAAGGAAGTTTAAACTTTAGTCTAATAGTAAATTTGTGTATCTTTAATATACAAATCATAATAAAGAGACTTGTGGCATATTACAACCCAAGGTGAGATTAAAACCTTGGGGTTTTTTTAGAGAACAAATCTTTATTGAAAATTAAAAAATTCAGAGCCAAGGAAGAAAACAGTAAGGTAAATACAGTAGAAATTAAATTACAAGTAAGATAATAAATATAGCTTTTCTGACAAAAATGCAATCAAAAGATGCTGCCTTGCTACTTTGAGAAACATCTCCCTCTGCTGTGAAAAAAGAGATATTGACAAGGTCCTAGCAATTCTAATAAATTTCCAGTGATTTATTTCTCATCATCAGAATGAGGTTATACATTCTTTCCTAGTTTGTAGAAGGCCATTTAAATCTATATAAAATGAATGAAAAAAGCAGTTGCTCTTACCTGTGCTGAATTCTGATCTGTTGGAAGGAAAGGAAGCATCTATTGAACTTCAGAAAAAAGGGGGGCAGTTAGTCTTTGGGGTGTAAAATGAAAAGGAATGTCATCCCAATTTCTTCGAAGTTTAAAGTGCCATGGTTCGTGTAGATCCTTGAAATGGAATGGATACCGAAATTCATTGCCAATAGGTCAGTTTAAAGAAAATGTGAGGATGCCTCCTCAGACAAAACATATAACAATGTCTAGGGGTGTGGAAGAAGAATGGGAGGCAAAAGAAATACTGATGAAATTTCACAAAGCTTTACTGTACATATCCATCATCTGAAAGATCACATTAGTTATTGATGTGCCATAAGTTTGAAATATGATTTTATCTGTTGCTTTGGCCAGCAGACTTCAATCTCCAATTTACTGTAGCTCCCTGAAAAGTTCTTGAAATTGGATTTGCTCATTCTTTTAAGATAAGAATATTTCAGTGAGCAAATAGTTGGGGTTTCTTTGTTTTCTAATGTTGCTATTCCCATGAGATGGGCAAAAAGTAATCATTGTTTTATTTTTCGTTCTATTCTGGATTTATTAAAACAAAATTGTATCTCTTGGTAGAACTTCTATTTCATTCAGTGGCTCAAGGGAGATTTCAGTGGAAGGAATTGTCCATGGCACTCATTTAGGCAGGGGAAACTAACTTTTCTCACAGAGGCTTTTCAAGCAATTTGAACAATGACTTGACCTATGCCCATTATTAAAGGATAAAATGATTCCAGTTGCTAATGGCAGCAGCGCTTGCCATTTTTAAAAGCCTTGCTATGCAGGCAGCTTGAAAGGGTTCCAAATTCCAGGCAAAGAAACCTGCAGTCATAATCACGGATGCCACCTGAGCAGGAATTTGGAGCAAAAGTTCAGGGCATCATTTAACAGGGGAGAAACAGGTAGCTCAAATTCAACAGATTTATACATCACAAAAGCACCAAGTTATTTAGGATGGCTATTTGAAAAATGATTCCAAAGTGCTTAAGAACTCAAGCAAGCAAAGAGCTCTCTGCTCTTTGTTAAAGCAAGCCTGACTTTTGTTCACGTTTATGCACAAATCTGGAAATATATATATGTATATATTGCTGATTTAAGCACTCTACTCCTTGAAATTAATGCAGCCCTCGAAGCAGTAACAGCTTTTTTAGGCAGCTTTAATAAATTGCAAACAGGTACCATGCTAGCATGAAGTCTGCAGCACTTTTCCAAATCATTTTCCTGTCACTTGTTGGACACATCATTCTCACCCAGCAAATGTAGAATAAATAAGGTTCAGCCAGGTTTTCCTTCTTGAGTCTGTTACCATTATGTACATGAAAGGGTTAAAGTCCTCCCTTTGGGGAACGAGTGTGCTAATTACAACATTACAGTATTTCCAGTGGGCTGTAAAAGGTCTGAGTTTAATTTCTTTTGCCATCCATTTCTTCAGTTGCAGTTTATCTGTCTGTGTTTGTCCTATTTTCCCTCTAGTTTTTTTTAATGTTTTGCTAATCTTTAATAATAAACATCAAGCTATTTTTGCTAGCTGAACAGAGTGGTGCATCTGCTTGCTCTGATTTGCATGCAGGAATGGATTAATGGAGAATGTGCTGGATGTGAAACTAAAACAGGAAATTACCTCCAGCAGTTTTCAACATCACTTACCATCATCAGTCACCTGAAGTACTGGCTGGGTGCATAAACTACTCTTACCCAAGGATAACTAGGAATAATTAAACTAACCCAAACATTATAGGTTTACAGTGACCCACTGAACTACAAATTGATTCCATAGTTGGGCTTAGACAAAATTGGCATGTGGTTGCCTCATTTGTTGTTCAAGCTAACACAACCCCTTTTGTCCTATGCTTAGCAATTCAGCTCTAGAAGAATGTTTCATCATACTGTTTTCCTTCCCTTCTTGGGGCAATTGTTTTCAATTCTACCTTGAAAGAACTCTTTGTTTGTTAATAAAAGGATTCATGAAGGAATGATCTAGACACAGATACCTTCTTCTTGGGAGCTGACTGCCAATCTCTGAACTCATTTCAAATAACTCCCCAAAATACAAGCTTCCCTTCAAATTCTTCGTCCCCCTCACTCTGATTTTTTTCCCCACTATTCCAATATTGGGTTGTAGGAACTGATCTGTTATTATGCTCAATTTATTATTCTCTGTTTGATCTAGATTGCTGGATAAGAATTATGTGGATATTAAACTTTAAAGTTTAGCCTTATAAGCAGGGGTGAAATCCAGCAGGTTCTAACAGGTTCTGGAGAACCAGTAGCGGAAATTTTGAGTAGTTCAGAGAACCAGCAAATACCACCTCTGGCTGGCCCCAGAGTGGGGAGAGAATGGAGATTTTGCAGTATCCTTCCCCTGGAGTGGGGTGGGAATGGAGATTTTGCAATATCCTTGCCCTGCCACGCCCACCAAGCCATGCCCACAGGACCGGTAGGGAAAAATTTTGGATTTCACCCCTGCTTATAAGTAAAAACAAATAAAAGGACACCCCATGATCAAGCACTGATGAAGTCCCAGAAAAAAGATAGGATATATTGCGTATGCATTAGTTGATTTAAAACTTCTCTAGACTCATAGGATGGAGGCTGTACATAGGGAAGTCTTAGCCAAAATTTGGCTGGTGGGCCAGTTGCAATCCTGTTTTGAGCAGGAAAGCTTGACAACTGTAACAAATGTCCCCATACCTCCGCCGCAGTATACTTTACATGGCTTTGCTTTTGAAAACTATCCAGAAGCTCCAATTCATGCAAACTACAGCATCCTGCTTGCTGATGTATGACAGCTGCTATAGCTAAATAACACTGGTTTTGGAGGCACTGCATTGGCTCTGAACATGCTACTGTGTGCAATTCCTAGAGCTGGTTTTAACCAATAAATGTTTTACGATTTGGCTTCCAGGTATCTCCTAAACAGACCAATCTGTCTGATCCACTCAGTTCAAATGAGAATATTAAAAGGTCCCCATTCCCAATAAAGAAGTTTCATGGAGATAGGTGGCAACAGAAGACAATATTTCTTTATTACAGCTACATCTGTATGGCATATGCGGAGATTTAGGTGGAACTCTTTCTTGTGGTGCTCAAGAGTGCAATTTTGACAAGTTTTTGGCAGCGAATTTAATAATGTATATTAAGGAGTTTTGTACTTTGCCCAGAGTTAATTCATGTGAGATAAGTGGCTATATAAATTTGATTAATAAATAAAATTTGTATTTGTTTGTTTGTTTGTTTGAATAATATGTATTGGGAGAGTTGATGAATTTTGTGAAAGACAATTGCCACAAGGTCAGAAACAAACAGCCTGAAAACAGACTAGTCTGTTGGTGAAACAAGCAATAGGTGGAAAAAGAGTGTCCAAAAGAGCGTGGTTTCAAGCCTTTTAAACTGCACAGGTAGGAAGAAAAAAAACACAGTAAGTTAAAGCTTAATTCTACTATAGATACCAAATTAATATTTGGCAATCATTGGAATTCCCTCATGAAGACTTTACTGTCTACAATAATCCTTACAAGAAGATTTGTGTCTACTTTCAGTGTAGAGTTATCAAGAGAATCTTGATGGTTTAAGAGTTTTATGAATGAGCATTTATTTGTTTCATTGATTTTATTTTTTACATTGTAAATTGCCAGGAGTCTTTCCAATACAGGTAGTCTTTGCCTTACCACCAGTTGCTTAATGACATCACATTTACAATAATCGCAGAAGAGATGCTTTACTGTCGGACTCCAGCCTGGGGATGAGACAGTGAGATCCAATCGAGTCCAGTTCTTTCTTTGCTTACACCTAACAGATAGAATCTCACCAAATTAAAGCTATAACTTTCTAAGCAGTGGTGGGTTTCAAAAAATTTTTTACTACCAGTTCTGTGGGTGTGGCTTGGTGGGTGTGGCATGGCATGGCATGGCTTGGTGGGCATGGCAGGGGAAGGATATGTAAAATCTCCATTCCCTCCCCACTCCAGGGGAAGGATACTGTAAAATCTCCATTCCCTTCCCACTCCGGCGGAAGATTACTGCAAAATCCCCATTTCCTCCTGATCAGCTGGGACTTGGGAAGCAGAGAATAGATGGGGGAAAGGGCCAGTCAGAATTTTTACTATCAGTTCTCTGAACTACTCAAAATTTCTGCTACCGGTTCTTCAGAACTGGTCAGAACCTGCTGAAACCCACCTCTGTTTCTAAGTTACTAGATTTCTCTTGAGAGATTCTAGTGGTTACCTTGAATCTCTTTCCCCTCTCCTCCCTTCAGCTCAGGACTATGCAGTCTCTTGATCCAAGTCTTCTTCTGGTAAAGTTCTTACTTGGCAAAATCCTCTCCCTGTTCTGCTTGCAGATGCACATTCCATTGCATCTATGCCCCATAAAGCACCCTTCCCCCACCCACTGTAAATTATTGCACTGCCCCCCTGATGGTCACATGACTCCACGTTGGGTGCTTGGCAACGAGTTACCTTTATGACAGTCATTGCATCCTGCAATGGTACAAGATCATGATTTGTGTCATGCCAGTTTCCAGGAAAAAAACTCCATGTATATGTACAATAAGGCTTTGTGAAATTTCATCACCACTTTTGCCTCCCATTCTTCTTCCACATGCATGATGTCATGCATGGTGGTAAGTAATTCCATCCTTATGTGTATTAATAAACCAAATGAAATCTAAGATTTCTGTAAGTCAGCTAAACAAATTCATACTTTCTATTGAGCATTGTGATTTCCTTCACTTGCTCAAATATGGATTTTCCAGAGATGTTTATTTTGGCTACCTTGATGTGCTATATTTGGAAGAAATAGAATCAAGTAAGTACATGGATCCTTGGAGAAACCCCTTGCCAAATGTCAACTTTTTCTTATAAATTGCAAAGGTTTCAAAGATATTAAATAATTCAGTGTTTTCCCCTTAAAATGTTGTAAGGACTTTTTATCAGTCCCTCACCTACATTTCTGCACTGAGGTTGTTTATTTTAAAAGTCCATCTCCTCTAAAAATGAGAAACAAATTTGAGTCACATAAACGCTAAAGGCTTTCTATATCTCTTCTGCCTTGCTTCTTTATTTAGTATAAAGATTTTGCCAACCTTTAAAAAAATAAATACCTCATTACTTAAATAAAGTCATCAACATGTATTTAGAAGTCATGGTGGTGATTGAACCATAATAATTCCAGACTGTTGGAATACATGGTCATAAATTTAATCTTTCCTTGGTTGCTATTACCTCATGACAACAATAATGATTTTTGATATTTATAGCAAAGGTAACTGAAATAGCCTCTGAATCAATATATTTGGAATAAAACACCTGATAATTCAAAAATAATCTCAAAGTATGTTTAAGGTTTTCTTCTTCCCTTATGAAATTTATTCCTTTGGAGATGTTATTGTTTTTCTAATTCTTCCTTTTTTATTACAACAAAATAATCTATATTTTGGATACATAGTTTTGGTTGTGTTATACTTTCTAGATCTTGTATTACAGCCTCTCCTATAAGTCTTAAGAATGATGATCCTATAGGTGTTCCTCTGATTTTGTCCATCAAATTGAAAATAGGCAATGAGGCAGAGGTTGGTCAGGTCCATGATTCTGGGTATTAGGTAAAGTTGTGTAGTGCTGCATTTCTGGGTTCTTTTGCTAGTTCTGGGTTTATGTGTGTAAAAAGTGCTGTGCCATTGAATGAAACTATAATTTCATCTTTTTCTATTTGTGGGTCTTTGATTTAGGAAATCTGTTCATGAGGTATCCATGAGCTTGTCCAATCAGCTCCTGTCTTGGGGCTAGTGAAGGAACTTAAAGCAGCTTGGACTGGATTAACTCCCTGTTAGAGCAATGGAATGTCCATTTATGAAAAGAATGAGCACAGAGACACAGCATCCTTAATTAGCTGATATATTAATTCTGGGGAGTCTCAATTGGAGGCTCATCAAAAAGTAAACCTGAGCACTAGTGAATCATACCTCCAGCCAGCCTCTGCTGGTGTTACTGGATGTGAGCTTCTCTTTTCTTAAAATTATCTGCTGAATAGTAGAGCAAAGGTGACAAGCAAGAGACATGTCATCTTTCTTTTGATTATTTCCTTATATTTGCTGGAGGGAGCTGGGGAAGAGGTATACTGTGATAATACAATCTAGTTCTGAGGCAATTTTCATGCTGTTGGTGTGATAGAATGCAAAGTTTTTCTGATCTGAGAGGGGATATTCTACTTCTTTTCTCAAAATATCCTAAATATTTTTGAGGTTTTTCTAAATGGGCATCCTATCTACTAAAACAGATCATTCTAAAATATATATTATAATAGAAATGCCTTGTTTTTTCTCCTTTGGTAAGGCTAACTAGGTTCCAGCTTGCTTTGTATCTAAAGTGCCAAACAGCAGACAGGATCAGTGATTTAAATGTTGTGCATTTGGAAGCACTTTCATTTCTGCTTGAGATGCTGTGATCTCATCTGGCATTAGCATTAGAAATCATCAAACAGAAAATGGAAACATTCATGGAATCATAGAGTTGGAAGAGACCATTTAAGCCAAGAAGTTTAATTCCCTTGCTTGCAGAGAATTCAGTTTTAAAGCATGCATAACAGATTGCTGTCCACCTCTCAAACAAATCCTGTGAAAGCAAGCCAACCAGTATCCTGAATAAGTGGTTCAAGGGTTGAAATGGAGCATTGTGCTAACATTCAAATGGAACTTAAATACCCATATTCCAAATTCCATATTCCATATTGCATCTGATTTCTATCTCCTTAATATTTTTTCTTTAGCTTTTCAAGGTTATTTATTTATTTATTTATTTATTTATTTATTTATTTATTGGTTCGATTTATATGCCGCCCTTCTCCGGAGAGTCAGGGCAGCTTACAATGCGTTAAGCAACAGCCTTCATACTTTTTGTATATACCTGCTTAGTAGGGCTATGCCCCCCCCCTCCCCAAAGCGGTGTTCTTTTTTATACAAAGTCAGCTTATTGCCCCCACAATCCAGATCCTCATTTTGCCTACCTTGAAAGGATGGAAGGCTGAGTCAACCTTGAGCTTGGTGAGATTCGAACTTGCAGTAATTGCAGGCAGCTGGTGTTACTTAACAGCACTTTAATCTGCTGCGCCACCAAGGCTCTGAAGTTAATCTTCAACTTTATTTTTGTCAAGTTTTATCAAGACTATTGAAGAGCCATGGTGGCACAGTGGTTAGAATGCTGTACTATAGGCTAATTCTGCCAACTGCCAGCAGTTCGATTCTTCGTTCAGCTCAAGGTTGACTCAGCCTTCCATCCTTCCAAGGTCAGTAAAATGAGGAACCAGATTGTTGGGAGCAATATGCTGACTCTGTAAACTGCTTAGAGAGGGCTGTAAAGCACTATGAAGGGGGTATATAGTGCTATTGCTATTGGTATCCTATCTATTTTGTATCATTTGCATAGCTGATAGCATTCTCTCTGGCCTTTTCATCTAAGTTTTCAATAGAAATTGAAGGATAAAGGTCTCTATCCAATGAATGAGGAGCTACAAATAGCTGCTCTTTAAGCCAACTTCACTAAAACCAAACTATGACATTCCCACAATCTACTAAGAAAGAAGAAAATCAATAAACGAGAAAAGGTTAGCTTGGCAATGTACTTCAGAACTCTGTGCTGACTTTGGCAATTTTTACATTATTTTTGATATAGATCAAAATCTTTATGTTCTCTCTAGAATCTTCCCAAGTATCATTGTCAAACTAACTTCTCTTTAATTCTCTGGATTTTTTTTCTTTTGTTTTCTTTTATGAAGATAAAAATTACATATCCTCTTCTTCAATCATCAAATTTTCTCCAGGCATTCTCAGTGATAATACATAAGATTAGGTCCCATAATTAACCAGTTCTTTCTGTACTGACGTTTAAGTTATAAAGCCATTTAAAGTGAATAGGTATTTCCTGAGCATTCATATATTTTCTTATTTTCACCATCGCTATTGGGAAAGGTTTGTCATTATAGTTTGCTTGTTATTGTTTTTCTCTTATAATTAAAATATTGTCCTACTTTTTAATTCAGCAAACTTTTCTTTGTTGACATCTCTAGCTAATTAACAACTTAAATTCTGAGGAAATGTAATTCATTTTAAAAATGAAAAAAAGAGGATATATTATTTAATAGGCCTATGCTGTTGCCCAAATATTTAATGATAAAGACCCTAATATGATGAAGGTGATCACAATGACCTCTCAGCTAAATGTTCCTCTGGAGAATTTCTACAACACTATGATTTAATTATGCTCTCGGTTTAGGACTTAAGTAACATTAAAGGCAATCCTATCCTTGAGGCTCAGGTTGGAATTCCTATAGCTTTTGATCTTTCTTGATTTCAACCATGTTATCCTGCGGAAGGAGTCTCATACAGCTCATGAGTTCATGATTACCATGGCAAACATGGGCTTACCAGAATTGATCATAGCATTCAATGATAATTGTTAAAAGTAGCCTTTAGTTTGCAATAGATACAGTGTGATCTGAAGATGCTGATCATGTGCCATCAAGTCTTTCCCGAACTTGATCCTTCAAGTTTTCCAGTTGTGCAGCGATTGCTACTCTATAATTGAGTCCTGCTATCTTGCTGCTGGTTATTTTCTTCTCTTTCCTTTTCTCTAGCATTACAGCTTTCTCCTGAGAGCTAAAACATCACATAATATGTCTGAAGCATGATAAATGAAATAATGAACTAATGAGAGCCAGTTCGATGTGGTGGTTAAGATGGTGGCCTAGCAAGTAAAAGACTGTGAAAAGACTGGCTGGGTGGCTTTGAGCCAGTCACTTTCTCTCAGCACAACCCGTTTTATAAGGTTCTTGTGGGAAAAATGTGAGGAGGAAAGAGTATTATGTAAATTCATACCTTGAATTATTTATAAAAATAGACGGGATAAAAAAAATATCTAATAAATAATTAAATAAATAAATTTGAGCCTGGTCATTTATATCTCAGATGAAACAGAAACTCTGGGTTGATTTATTTGATGATTGGTTTTTTCTTCTCCATTATCCAAGATATCCTCAGAAGAGAAATATTGAGCCAAATTTCAAAAGCATCAATACTCTTTCTGTCCTGCTTCTTAAAATCCAAAGATCTGAAGAATATATTAGTTTATTTATTTGGCTTATACATGACCACCCAACTCACCACAACCCAGGACAGCATTAATACCGGTCTCTTGCCATGATCCTAGCACTACCTTGTGAACTACCAAGACCAGAGAAGTTTTGGACCTCCACAACGAATAGATCACCCTCTTTCAGGAATTACTGGATCCGGGAGGGATACCATGAGGCACATGAAGATTTTTTCCCAACAACTTAAGGAGCAGTTTGTTCATTCATTCAGTCAAGCAATCAATTTATAAAGTCACTCATCCACTGTGAAAAATCTGGTTAGTTGACAACCAACAAAAAACATCACAAAAGAACAACAACAAAAAAGCAATTAAAACATTGCATCCAAAGCAATTCATATACCCATAGTAAATACACCACTTCAGCCAGCTCACTTAACCTCCTGCCCTAATGCCTTTAAGTAGACTTATTTCAACTGTGTGTTAGTCCCAGCTGATTTCACTAAGGGCATCTATCATAGACATGTAGATTAGAGGATTTTTTATTATGTTCATTTTCTATTTTGTTTTTGTGGTGTGTGCCACCTCTGGGACTAGGGTGGGTTAAAAATATTGCTCATAAGTAAATAAACAAACAAAACACAGTAATTTAAGAGTACATTTCTGCCTTTATTTTGTGTTACCTTTGTGTAACAAAGGATTTTCTTTAACTGAACTTTAGTGGTATCTGATACAGGTTCTTGTTAGCAGTGACCTATTATTGACATTTTGCAACAGAGCAACCTCAAATCATCTCACTCTCAAGACAAGCCCAGAAGTCTTGAAACATCTGTAAACTATATAAGACTAGCCCTGAAATCCAACCATAAGACCACCTCGTATTTCACTGTGTTTCCCATATGCTGCTAGGAGGTTCATATGCCAGGAAGGATGCAACAGATCATTTGCTCATTCTCAATTTTATGTGTATAATATTAAATATAGAGTTAAGAGTGTAAGTCAAGTATTGCCATATCAGACCAATGTCTAGCATCTTATTTCTTACAATGGGCAACTGCTTCCTCTTTTTAGAAGGTATACATGCAGGTCAATACATTTCTTCTTATGTCATTTCCCAGGACATGGTATTTAGAAGTTTGCTGAGTCTGACCAGAGGTGATATATAGCGAATATGAGTAGTAACCTTTGGCAATCCTATAAGGTATTCTCCTAGTCCAGTGTAGGTCACTACGGCATTATGGCTAGGATGATGGAATTTAAAAGAAGCAACACATTTTCCATTCTTTTCTTGGTCAAACAAAAGAAAGGGCATTCTGGAGGCTGAGTTATATGTATTAATTCATCTGAATACAACACAGATCCCATCTGGTATTCAAGCCTTTGCCTTTGCTGATGTGGAGATTTTACTCTTCCAGTTCACTGAAGATTCCAAAAGAGCATGAAGAATAATTCAAATAAAATTACAGAAGCTACTTCCAATGACATCTGCAGGCATTTCACAAGATAAAGGACTAAAAGAAACTACTTCTGAGAACTAGTCTGAGTGTAGCCTTATCTGCCCCTTTCCCTTTCTACATGGTGCACTTGCTGTCCTCTTTAGAGAAAGATAGCTTGTTTTTGATCATTCTCTTTTTTGTATCCATCAAATATGCTATCACAGAGTTAGCAGAAAATTATATCAGCATAACATTTGCTGCCTCCATTGCCCACTCTTGTCCTTCTTCTTTTTCCTCTGCATGAAGCAATAGAGCCGGGGTGTCAAACTTGCGGCCCACAGGGTGGATGCGTCACACGCTGGCCACGCCCACCCCGGTTTAGAGAAGGGGGAAGGTTGCGATACGTCATGTGATGACGTGTCATCACGAGTTGGACACCCCTGCAGTAAAATATAAATAGAGTATAATAATGTAATGGGTGACAAAATATAATACATTTTATTCGTCTTCAGGTTGCTCAAAAGGATATTGCCAGAATATATGCCATATTTATACGCTAGCCATAAACATTTGTAATATTTAGAGGAGTAATTCTCAATCACTTTCCCCTCATGTCTAAGAAAAGACCAGAATTTGCTAGACAGTACATTTGTTGGGGGTTTTTTTTAGAAATCAAGGCATGTATTGCTCACATTTAGCACCATTTTATAAAACTTGCAGCCTCTTGGCTAAATCAGTAAGAATCGAGCCTTTAACTGGTTGTAGCCTTTCTTAACCAGATGTCCTGCAGATATACTAAAACTACAACTGGCCGGAAGCTCTGAGGTTTATATTTGTAATATAGGTACTCCCAGTGGTGAAATCCAATTTTTTTTACTACCGGTTCTGTGGACATGGTTTGGTGGGCGTGGTGTGGCTTGGTGGGCGTGGCTTGGTGTGGCTTGGTGGGCATGGCAGCGGAAGGATACTGCAAAATCTCCATTCCCACCCCACTCCAGGGGAAGAATACTGCAAAATCTCCATTCCCACCCCACTCCAGGGGAAGGATACTGCAAAATCCCCATTCCCACTCCACTCTGGGGCCAGTCAGAGATGGCATTTGCTGGTTGTCCAAACTACTCAAAATTTCTGCTACCGGTTCTCTGAACTACTCAAAATTTCTGCTACCGGTTCTCCAGAACCTGTCAGAACCTGCTGGATTTCACCCCTGGGTACTCCTCACTTAATGACTGCATTAGGGACTGGCAATTTCATTGCTAAGCGGTGCAGTTGTTAAACAAAACATCATGTGGCTGTGACTGACTTACAGTGTCAGTTCCACCGCAGTTGTTAATCGAATCACTTGCTCTCATTAAATGTGACTTATCACGACCATGACTTGAAACTTACTGATGACTTCCTGTGAAGGCTGTTTGCTTTCCAAGGACTGAACACACCAGAGTGTAGAAGATAACTGTACAAAATACTTTATTGCACCACATTCCTTTCCTAATTATAGGTATTGCCTAGGTTCACACCACCCTCCTAGGCCTTGCAAGTTGATGTAGCCACATAATTAAGTCTTTCAAGGTTAATACTTACGACAAATGAAAGTCTCAAAGTTTGTAAAATGGCATACAACTTGGACTCCCTCCAGAAGTTCTTGCAGTTGTTGGAATTAAGTGCTGCCTCAGTGTGCTTGCCCCTTTTCTGGTTGCTGCCAAGTTTTAGGCCAAGCAAAAAGCCAAGCTCCAGGCTGCAATCACACCACAATAAGCTGTCTACCCTAGCTGATGATCCTGACAATTGACTGAGAACCCTTTTGCCAGTGTAGAAGAGTTATACAATTATTGCTTCCTTGTCTTCTTGCTGTCTTATTCTTTTCTCCTACACAAACTTTTGTAGGCTTGAATTAGGTTGCCTAGGGATGTTGGCATGTTCCTAAAAATCAATGTTTGACTCAATTAGCCACACACCTGGAACACTAGCATGGATTTTTATGAGTATACTGTATGAGTGGGGGAGGGAGGGAGGGAGAGAGGGATTGATTCACTCCTCTCAAGTTTCTGGGGTTGTAAACATTTACAGCCTGGATGTGTTGAGCCTGTCCTTGGAGAAGTAGAAGTGGGAAGCATTTCTATCTGGCTGCAGTTGCTTTTCCCAAATGCCCTCACAAAGAGCACAACATTCAAAATCAACTTCCCCATTGACTTTGCTTGTTGAAAGCTGGCTGTGAAGGTCTCCAATGGTAATCACATAACCGTGGAAGGCTGAGATCATTGTAAATGTGTGCTGGTTTCCAATGGGACTGAATTGCAATCACATGACATGGAGACAATGCAACCATTGTAAGTTTAAGAACTGGTCATAAATCTACTTTTTAACCCCAATGTTGTAAGTTTGAACAGTTGCTAAACAGGGCCATCATTAATCAAGAACTACCTGTATACCCGATGGATATCAGTTTTAGGGAGACATTAGTATGTAACACCTGTTCTGTATTGATAAAATTATACTGTCAAGGATAAGGATTTGTTCCATAAAAATAACTGACATGATGCACTTACCTCAGACACCTTTAAAGTCCACCAGACTTTTGTTGTATCTGCACTATTTCAAAAAAACATGGGGAGGGGAGTTGCTGGGGTACTGCAAAGCAAAACACCAGATACTATCATTGCATTTATTTTTAGGAATGTTTGGGGCTTTATAAAAGTCCCACTTGGATTGTAAATGATAACCTGGATAACCAGGTTGCCTTCTGAGAAATGGCCATTTTGTGAGGAAGCCAATCTCCCACAGCAGGCATTTTGTCCATATGCTCATTTCATAATTACAAAGAGTAAAAAAAGCAGCATGAATTAAAATCTAGTAAGGGCACCCTCCTTTGAACATCAAGTCATATATACAGAATAGTGTATATTGGCTGCAGTTGATGCCATTAGACTGGAATAATCTGCAAATGCAAAACAGGTAAAAGGTGGCAATCAGAATTCTTAACAGCACACATTAGAAAGCTGCAATAATTTCCATGGAATAAGCAATAATCCTTTGATAAGGAATAAACCAGACAGGATAGAACCTGAAAGCAGGTGAATTTGTCTTAATTGCATTGGGAGAAAGCTGCAAAATTCATTCTAGCTCAAGAAGATTATCCCGTATAAGAGGAAGGAGGCGGTGAATTTCACCTGGATGTTTTCCCTATAAGATAGCACAAGCTACTTTGTAGAGCTGCCTTCTGCGCGCGCTCTCTCTCTCTCTCTCTCTCTCTCTCTCTCTCTCTCTCTCTCTCTC
>WNWU01000005.1:38809896-38819915 GCA_012654045.1 Ptyas mucosa
TCTCTCTCTCTCTCTCTCTCTCTCTGCAATGATTGAGCGTGCAGGTGGGCAATGCATATGCATGAGAACATAATTAGAAATGGTTAAAATCTTAGGAGGATCTCCACCTCCCATAGCAATTTTCAAATTACAAATGGTTTAACTACCTTTTTTTGAATGAAGGGGTTGTTATTTACAACAAGAGAAGCACAGATATACAAGTTGTGCAAAGAAGAAAAAAAACTGGCATTGCCCTCCAACATAAAGCTGATGCAGGAATATCTTTCGATAAAGTTAGTTTAGCACTGAGTAAACTTTGGGGCCAATGAAGCAAATGTCTCATGTAAATGGGTTGGAGTAGTAAATTCTTTTGAGCAGATTCCCTTGGGTTTGAGAAAATACAACATTTTATTTTTTTTAAAAAAAAACAACTAGACTAGGGGTGTCAAACTCACAGTGTCACATTGTCGTCATGTGACTTATCATGACTTTTTTTCCCCTTTCGCTAAACCGGGGTGGGGGTGGCCAGTGTGTGACGCATCCGGCCCGCAGGCCATGAGTTTGACACCCCTGAATTAGACTAAGGTCATTTTAGGGCCTTCCACTTCTCTTCTATTTCCATGAGGAATTCCAGTTTGGAGTAATAATGGTCAGAGAGCGTCCCAAAGGTCATAAAAAAGAGGCATGGGGACAAATGTGTAACTTTCGGAACACCAGTTGCCCATCTCTCTTTTAGTTTTCTCTCCTAGTCTTCCTCCTAGTAATAGGCAGACTGACCTGTAGATTGACAAATGAGAAGATGGTTGTGTTGTTTTGTTTTGTTTTTTGTTTTGCATCTTTTAAAGCATCCTCATTCAATTTAATAGAAAAGAATTCAAAGGAAAAATGCTACTTGGATTTTCATGGGTTGTGGTGGCTGTATATTGGTCAAAGGATGTTGTAAGCATCCTGTTTTTTTAATGTACAATCACTATTTAGAAATCTGTGACCCCGCTGAAATCCCAAAGAAAGTTATCCCAAAGGAATAATCTCGGGAGGATTTTTTTCACATTGGAAATGTAACTGCAAGGAAGATTATAGATAGAATAACAAAGAAATGTGCAGAGAAAACAACAGGAACTGTATTTTCTGCCACCAACAAAAAGAAAACAACACAAAAAGAGATTATAAAGGGAATTCAAGAATAAGATAGGAGTAAAAGATAGATTTCAGCACACTTTTAGACATATGAACAATTGAGGGTATATTCTTTCTCTAAGTATATATCACTCACCATAAAGAGTGAGACACATATATAGCCAAAGTAGGCATAAAACGGAGAATATATTTGTCCTGTCCAAACTTAATGTAAGTGCACCAATTTCAGACTTCCTGAATATAAATGGAACCAAAAATGTAAATGCATGCTGACACCAGCACTTCTTAGAATTTTGCAGGAAAGCTTGTAACTAAAAAAAAAAAAGTTAAAATGAATATATTAAGAAAATGCATACAAAAGGCATTTTATAATAGAAACATTGCTTTGCAAGAAGTGTATATATATTGAAATAAGTATGCCCGCAAACCCAATCCCTAATTCACAGTAAATGGGTAGTCCTGATTGTAGGAGACATATGTTACAAGACGTAGATATCAATCTTTCATCTGTGTGTTTATGCAGGAAAATTTTATTTATTTCATTAAACTACAAGTCTTAGCAGCCCGAACTAAAGATGAAATCATATGACATTTAAAAAATCTTGGGATATTTCAACTGGAGAAGAGTTAATTATGAAATTATAGCCATCTTCATTTTTTTTAAAGGCTAATGATGTGTTGTATAGAAGTTGAGAATTTCCATCTGTTTGAGAAATGTAACAGATTTTACATGATATGTGGAAGGGCATACTTTAAAAGGGGCTAGGAGCCATTTTGATGAATTGATAAAAGTGTCTTAAGGTAATTAATTTGCCCCTTAACTGTTTCCATAATGTTTTTAAAAACACCTAAAATTGTTAACAACAGTTAGAAATGGTTTTGAGGGCCATAGAAGAGATGCTGCAAACTACATGGAACCATGGTGTTGGGCCTTTTTCATGTCTGACATATGTCATTCGACCACTTTGTGTTTAGTTGTTCCAAATGACAAAAGTTGGATGAACATATTCAAATTTTGACGGATGTCTAGGAAGAATGAGGACCCAGTTTGTTGGGGCAATAAGCTGACTTTGTATAAAATATACAAAAGTATGAAGGCTATTGCTTAACGCATTGTAAGCCGCCCTGAGTCTCCGGAGAAGGGCAGCATATAAATAAAAAAAATTTAAAAAAATTTCAAGAAATTACAGATGGAGCCTGAAGACCTATTCAGCATGAATATATTACAGAAGATCTCTGCATTGCCAGGGATCAAATAGATGGACTTTGAGATATATGTCAATTCTGTGATGAATATGTTCTTAAGCCATTTTTCCCCCTTTTAAAGTAGTTGTAGTATCATGAATTAATCAATTTCAATATGTACAATGTTAACTCTGAGGAAACTGCATTCCTCAACAGGTCTGTGCTGTTTTGAAGGACATAATCTAGATGACTGTCCCAAATTTGCATAAATGTTTTATCATTTGCCAACTTTCCAATGCACAGTGATTCTATTCAAAGCATCACAGCTCCTAATGATGACTTCATTTGGAATGGGGAAAAGATGCCTATGGAAATGGACAACTGTATGGAAATACTACCAGAAACAAGAATAAACAAGAATAAATTTATCAGCACAGAGTTTCTGTGGAAGTCACAGTACTAAACAGACAACCCAACAGAATGTCTCCTGAGTCTCCGTTATTTATATGTTTGTTTATTTAAAGAATTTATATATTACTTTCCATATCAATTCATTTTCACATTTAAAAAGAGCAAAAATACCCTGTTATTGTTGTGCATCCCAAAAAGGGGTAGGGGGGGAAGATTGCAGTATGGTATGTCACTTTTGACATATGACTTTTGGCTGGGTAGACGACATAGCTGAGAGAAACTGCTCCAATCACAGAAACCACAGCTTGAGTCTGTTAGTTGGCCCATTTAGCAAAGCATTTTTTGTGGACTGCTAGCTACTGTGAGTGAATTTATTTAGTAAATATGCGTGGTAATTAATATGGAATATTATTCTCTACAGAGCAACACTAAGGCAGATGATTTGCATTAGAGATGTGGACTAGTTATGTAAATGGATGTGTTATTTGTTTATAAAAACAGATTGTCTAAGGACCTAGAACTCCACCATATGTAAAAAAGAAAAGAAAAAAGAAAAATGCAGCGCTTCATATCTTCCGCGTGCTCTGCATTTCTTCTTCTAATTAAGCTAAAAAGAGAAAGAGCCATATTGTCTCTCCAATTTGCATCTTGCTGATTTGGAAAATTTGAAATCACTGTCTTTCCTGGGTTAGATACAGTTCTCCAATCTCATTATCATTTTTGTCTTATCTTTAAAAAATATATTGCTTTAGCTGTAATATGCTTTCTATTGTATTTTTTTAAATAAGAGTCTTAATTCAATTCCAAACTAAAAACAGATTGTACTATTATATTCTGTGCCTTCTTTAAATATAGAAAATATTTTAAAAATATTTTATACACACACACACACAAACACATATATACATATATACATATATACACATATATACATATATACATATATACATACATACATACATACATACATACATACCTGCCAGGGGTGGGTTCTACTTACCTTTACTACCGGTTCGCATCATGCCCGCTTCTGCGCATGTGCAGATCACCCATAATGACGTCCAGCAACTTGATTAAAGAAATAATTCTGCCACAGCATCTTGTAAGAAGAGGGGTTTTTTTAATCCACATTTGCTCAATCTTTGGATCCCAGTTTTATAAAATAGAATGTATGGATGTATTTCAAGGGAGAGAACTCTTATTTTATTGAAGACACCTATGATAATCTCTAGAGTTAATATAAATATACTTGGAGATCTCTTTCTAATCTAACAGAGCCCCAGAGACCAAAAAAAGAAGAAGAAGAAGTCCCTCAGATCATTATTTCTAATTTACTATGGAGTTCATCCATTTGTTTCAGAAACAAAATTTAAGGTCACTTTCTAAAAGAAAAGCCTCAAAAAGTTATCTGCAATCATCCTGTTTTAGTGAAAGCTGTTCTATTTTATGAAATACAGTCACTGGTGGAGTATTAACACTTCAATCACCTCCTCTTTTCTTTGTTGATTTAATTTTAATCAATATTTATATATTTATTGTGTTTAAACTCCTAGTCTTTATCCCACTAGGTGATTTACAAAGAAAATCAAACGTGCTAAACAGACAATTGAAGTGTTAAATACTTTACAACAAATAAAAATTGAACCAACAAAAATACCAAGTAAAAGTAACATGTACTAAAAATGTCGCTACAGATTTTTTTTATGGTTTATTATTTTTAAGCCCACCAAATTTAGTCTATATATTTGGGAGTTTATTCCAAAGGTCAGATATATCCATAGTAAAGGTTTGATTCTCAGTTGCTGCCTGATTGCTGAGTGACAAATGCAGTTAGATCTTAGCAGGGGTGGGCTTCAAAAATTTTAGCAAGGGGTTCTTTGCCCGGTTGCTGCGTGGGCGTGGCCATGGTGGCCTTGGCCTAGTCGGCCTCCTGCACCATGGGGGAAGGGTTGCCTGGAGGCTTTCCTTGAGCGTCCAGGAGGACAAAAACGGCCTCCCCAGGCTCCGGAGGCCTTCCCGAACTTCCATTTTTCACCCTCCTCGAGCCTCCACGCATGCCCTACACTTACCTCATCTCCAAAACAGGCTGTGTGGGGACTCCTGAGTGGGCAGGGTGAGGTGGGCAGGGCCAGCCAGGAATGGGATTTGGGAGTTCTCTGAACTGCACAGAATCTTAGCTAGAGGTTCTCTAGAACCCCTGCAAACCCCCACCCCTGGATCTTAACGAGTCGTACATCTCGCACAAAATAACATGCTCTCTGAGATGATATAGCTCCAAGCCATTATGGCATTTAAAACTAATGACCTAGATTTTATAATTTGCCTAGGAAAAAAAAAACCCGAAGTATTTCACTACTCTAAAATTAGAATCTCTTGGGGTTACTCCGGAAAACTGCTTTCACATAAACTTTCTGATAGCTTTGTAATACAGTCAAATCTAGTGCAGTAATCAAGATGAGTAGTCCAGTCAGAAATTGCTCAACATATGTACCACGATTTAATGCTCTGTTTTAAGACATTTTTTTCTTAGAAATCAATATATATGACGTTGCCAGCCAAAAATCAACTCTTAGTTGCTAGATGAATAAGATCTAAAAGTATTCTGCCACTACTTATTTTCACCTTCTAGGAAAATATCTAGGACTAGATGACCTACAAGGTCCCTTCCAACTCTGTTAATCTGTATCTGTACCTGGAGTAGGAAAATCTTGTCAGACATTTTCAGTGATTCAGTGGCAAGGGCTATAATGTCAGGCTAAAATACTATGTATGTTTATCTATAGAAACATTGGTTAATCTAAAATTTATTTCTTCAGAATATATATGGCCACCCAACCTGCATAAAAGGCAGGAGTTGATTACACAGTTTCTGCTGCCATCTTCACACACACACACACACACACACACACACACACACACACACACTGATGCCCCTGTTTGGACTACTGCAAATGTTTCCCTGATGTTATTGGTTTTTTGACGTTTAGTTTTTAAAATGTGCTGATGCTGTCCTTGGCATTTGGTTCTGCTTTAGTTTAATTCTGTAGATGTTTTAATTTGTTTATATTTTACACCATGTTTTATTTGTATATTTTACAATATTTTAATCTTGATTTTTCAAGAGCTGTGTCTGAAATAAAGCAATTTGTAATTAATTTCCATACCATCATATTTGTTTAAATGAAGTGACAAAGTGCATAATAAAAATATTATTAAAACCAGCTGAAAATATTGATTCCAATAACTGAGTTGATTTCATTGGACCTTAAGTCATTAATCTTGATTAATTCTGAGTATTGTATTGAAAAAAATACATTTTGTTATTTTATCAGCACTAGCAACATTTTTCATAGTAACTCAATGGTTTTAGGTAATTGTTGGGCTGCGTTGCCAGTTCTAAGATAAGAATATAATATTTAATATAAATTTCAGATCTTTATGCTTGATTAATGCAGCAATCCTTTTAGTGCTCATCTGGTAATGGGTCATATTAAAGTCAGTGGAATTTATTTTTCAGGAGATCTATATAGAATTGGTCTTGGAACTATTAAAACAATCAAAATTCTATGCTTGTCTCTATCTGCATACAGCTGAATTGGACATACACAAGTGTCTTCTCTTCCTTTGCATCTCCAATAGCTTTGTAACTTTTGGAGATTGTGAATTCAGAAACTCTTTAATGGTGTCCATCCCAAAATATAAATGGACTGAGTGGAATAGTAGGAGAAATAAGGATGATTTTCTTCTAGCCTAACAACTAGCATTTTTTGTCATTTACCATCTAGGTACTACAATGATAGAGACTAATGTTACTAAACTTTTTTCAGATCCACCAAAGTTGCTTAGATATAGCCACCTGCTGTGTAACCAAGCTTGTACATCCAATTTCAAATCTGCATGCTGAAAATAAAAATATCTCTAAATTAAATGTAATCTGGAATTTTAGACTTTGTTTTTAGCTTTTTAACTAAAGATGATATTAACCTTTAAACATGATAATCTAGACTTCATTTCTAACTTTAGGAAAACATGTTCATATTATCATATCTATAGATTACTGTGAAAGGCTCTACACTGAATTACCTTTGAAGACAAAAAAAGAAATTACACCTGGAACAGAATGTGGTAACCTAGTTGTAGTAGTTATTAAAATTAGGAATGCATACATGCAGTTACTGATGTGCTTCCAAACACAATTTTCCTACACCGCTCTAACCAGAACTACGCATGCAGTACATACTTCTTTTGATAAGAATTCAGTAATCCAACACTTTAATGGGATAAACAGAACTCAGTGTAGGAAATTATTTTTTTACATTGTAGCACCAACACTTTGATAACAACCCTTCTTGGACACTAGATTAGCTCCATCAGAAAACAATAAAACCCAAATTATTCCAGAGGGATGTTATTCTTAGTACAGCTACTCCTTTGGGAAATAATATGCCTTACTGTTATTTATTAAATAGTTGCTTGTTCTGTAGCTGTCATAAGAGTGTTCTATTAGAGTCACTATTATTTCTTATGACAGGGTGTTACAATGTGCATCATTTGAACATCATTTATGTGGCAGCATAAACATTAAATAATTAAATATAGCAACATATCTTCTTTTGGTGTATCTGAAGGTCATGGGACATGCCCCAATTCCTACTCTGGATAGCCACAAGAGAAGGGCTGGGGATTGTGGGAGTTAAAGTTTCAGCATATCTACAATATATCAATTAACAAGAATCAAAGAAGACTACACTATAGCCTCTATCAGAATAACAACCTAGAACTAAGGAGAAATTTCCTGACACTTAGAATAATTAATCAGTGGAACAACTTGCCCCAGAAGTTATGAATGCTCCAAAACTGCAAGATTTTAAGAAGAGACTGGACAACCATTTGTCTGAAATGATGTACGGTTTTCTGCCTGAGCAGGAGGTTGGACTAGAAGGCCTCCAAGGACCCTTCCAACTCTCTTATTCTGTTAGCATACTCTTTGACAGCGGTCACCAACTGGTGGTCCATGGACCACTGGTGGTCCGCGAGAAAATTTTGGTGGTCCGCAGAAAAATTATTTGCTTTTTTTTATATTGCACTAAATCAGGGGTCCTCAAACTACCACCCCTGGGAAAGATATGTGCAATGAAGGTTTGTGTTGCTGCAGAAATCTCCCCTTTGGGGTCTTTTTGTGTGGGTCGGGGGGGGGAATTCTGACTTGTGGTCTGCTTCAGTCTCCTGTTGTGGGGCTTTGGGCAAAGACTGGAGGGAAGTGCCGCTGGTGGTGAAGAGCCAGAGAGCCTTGTTCCAATGGGACTGCATCATGTCCTGGAACTGGCTGACCATCTCAGCCCGCTGAGCCTCCAGGTACCTGTACCTGGCCTTGCACTCCTGCAGGTCTTCTCTCTGCTTGGAAAGCCTTGTAGTCCTCAGTGAGGTGCTTCTGCTGAGCCTCCTTCTTGGCCAGATCCAATTTGAACTGAGCCAGCTGTTTTGCCAACTCTTTCTTGTGGTGACTGCTTAGCTCTAACAATTGCTTCCTGTTGGGACCTAAGGAGCCCAGGTGGGCAGGTGAGGAGTGGCTGGGAGGGGAAGGATGAGTAGATGCTGGGGAGGCACCCCTTGACATGAGTGACATTGAGTTGGCCATGTCCACCCAGTCACATGATCACCTACCCACGCCCACCCAGCCGGTCATTAGGCAGATCATATTAGTGGTTCACAGGATTTAAAATTATGAATTTAGTGGTCCCTGATGTCCGAAAGGTTAGTGACCCCTGCTCTATGAAACTGTTCCATGTAGAATATTTACATTACAGTTAGTAGATTGGGATTGCAATTATATGATATGGAGACTCTAATCTTTAGCCTAGTTGATGTCAGTGTTTTGTTCTATTATTTTTAAACCTAATGTTTCATCCTGGCATGTCTTTGAGAAAAAGACAGTTTAAATCTTTAAAAATAAATGAATAAGGTTTATACTAACTAACTGGGATCTCCAGGCTTCAGGAGATTAATGCTGAAGTACTTGTTTACAAAGAATCCAAGTACTAAGTATGTAATAAACCTGGACTACCTCTACAAGAAATCTATGAATAAGGTTGCTAGTTGAATTATAAGATGAGTTTCTATCATTTAAAAATGCAGGCATCTAAACTGGATCACATCTCCACCTTTTCTTATTAGCTCCCTTCTAAGTTTGCAGCCTTTAGTGGTTTGGCTGCTTTCTTGTTCTCGAATTTATATTGCGAGGTAATGCAAAATACACTCTTATGTAAAAGAACTGTCAGAACGCTGTTGTTTTTATTCTTTTTAGTTGTGCTTTGATGATGAGAATGACAGTTTTGCTAGAGAACTGTGTTGTCTTGGCAATGCACAGATACACTGAAAATTACCCTACAGATATCATCAGTTTTAATTTATAAAGTTTATAATTTGACTTGTGAGATATTCATTTATTGTTTATAGCTTTCTTTATTGAATGGGTATCACACTTTTCCTACCAAGCAGATGACAAAGCAGCTGTCAACATTAACACATTAAGGAAACACAAAAGAAAACATAAACTCCGCTGATGAACAAACTACACATTTGTAATGGGTATAAGTCACATGGTACAGTTAAAAGCCCATCAGTGTAAAAATTCCTAAATTAAATATTTACATGGACTTTCTTCAGCTATTATCTTTCACAGCAATTTCTACCTATCCCTCTTAACACCAAGACTTTGTTTTATATTTCAACACTTGTTAATTCTTGGCAGTTTCTTTGTTGGATATTGATAGTTAATTTATATTCCACAGACTATGTCTACTCCTCCCCTCTTTTTTTTTTTCGTTCTTTCTTTCTCTCCTCAGAAATGTCAGCTCCTTACATTACACAGGTGACCTGATGAAAACAAAGATCTGCTGGGACTGGATGGGAACAGAATGGAGATATTCATTTCCCCAGCATAGATGGTGTAACAAATCAATCTTGACTGTGCTGATAAATTGAACTTCAAGCTTTGCAAGGCTCCTTTTCAGGTACAATCCAGTGTGAGACATAGGAGGAAAGCAAAGTGAAGGGAGCCATCTTTTTTTTTTTTTTTTTGCACCTCAGTATTTCATTTTGCAAAAACCTACTCAATAGGGAAATCAGCTGCAGTATGCCATATGTTAAAAATATTTCTGGGAGAAAAAACAAAAGAAACACATGGCGAGTGCTAGGTACACCAGCTTGTCATTTTATGAATCTTGTCAACAAGAACTGACTTTAAAAAACGCACATACACCTTCCTTCCTTCCTTCCTTCCTTCCTTCCTTCCTTCCTTCCTTCCT
>WNWU01000005.1:38819925-38887145 GCA_012654045.1 Ptyas mucosa
CCTTCCTTCCTTCCTTCCTTCCTTCCTTCCTTCCTTCCTTCCTTCCTTCCTTCCTTCCCTCCCTCCCTCCCTCCCTCCCTCCCTCCTTCTTGTAAAATACTTAATACCAAAATAAATAATAAATCCAAAAAGGACATTGGTTCATTACATAGTTATTGGGAACTCAGGGTCTCACCACCTGCCCCCATAGTATGAATGGGTAAGGCAGGCACAATTTGGTTGCTTAAAGAGTTAAAACAATACTTAGTGAAGTGACATTAAATTTTGGAAAATTCTAAAGTTTACCCCGCCATTCCCTTTTCTACTGATTGGTTTGGGGCTAATAAAGGTATGGTAGAGCTTTAGAGTTTGAATGGATTTTAATATTTTTTTCCATCTGGTCCAGAATAACTATAATTGTTTTGAAAACTAGCATTCTTCAAAAGTCTTTCTGGTCCTGCTTTTCTTTGCCACTAGCTTTCAGAAGAAAATACACAGGGCTACTGAAGTGGGTGAAGCCATTTTTCTACAGATGGAAACTTGTGCCCTTGTTGGAGAAACACCCTGAGGAAATCCCTTCTCTCTTCTCTGCCACCCAAGTGGCAACACTCAGAACCATTCCTCAACTCCAGTGATGACAAACCCATGACACTTATGTTAAAGATGACACACCATGGCATTTTGGCTGATACATTAATATCCTGACAACTAGTCTCATGTAATTTTTGGAGGCCACATAAGAATGGGGTATGCTCTGACACAGCCTCAGCATCCTCCAAAAATCAGCTTGCTTTACTCAAATTTCATTTTGTAATTATTCGTTGTTTCTTTATAGAATACATAGCACCACAAATGATTGTACTGCATTTTTCAAATAAATAAATATGTAAATAAATGTTTCTCTTTTGTTAGGGGGGAGATGACATGCCAGCAGAATCAAGTTAGGCATTTTCCAAATTTTTGACACACCAAACCCAAAAGATTCCCATCATTGCTCTATTCAGTCAAGACAAGCAATTTTAAAAATTTCCAAAATTTTATTAAGAGTTGCAGAATCTCGATCAGATAATAAGGAACATATTAATTCACTTTCCTAGGCGAAAGATCCCAGATACATATTGAGGGAATCTTACACAGACAATTTCATGCAAGGAATTTCAAATGTTTTTATAATTTCAAAGTTATGTACACAATTCTAAGCAAGTGGATAATCCCCCTCCAAATTTTCTTTGCACATTCATATGTATAGGTTCATATGTGTGATATAGGTTCACCTGCTTGAGCTTGGACCTGGACTAGAAGACCTCCAAGGTCCCTTCCAGCTCGTCCTGTTCTATTCTATTGTAATCTCTTGTATTCTATTCTCTTGTATTCTCTTCTCTTCTCTTCTCTTCTCTTCTCTTCTCTTCTCTTCTCTTCTCTTCTTCACTCTTGCACTCATGTGAGCTTAGGGACCATTTGCTGCTCTATTCTGAGCTTTTTCAGCTAACTTTGCATCCTAATAATGCAATATATTTGGCTTAGGCTAAATTTCTTTTATTTGAACTAAATTCCTTATGGATCCCCTACATTCCTCCGGATTCATTTATCTCTTACACTTCCGAACTGCAACTGTCAACATAACTTCATCACTGGCTCCTGACTAGTCCTGCTGTGAACTACAATTCGGCAACATGTAGAGGAGCCCAGATTTCTCATCCTCAGGCAAGAGAAACCAGAATCCAGTACTTGCTCTTCTATGAGCATTAGTGAACAGTAGTTCAGGAGACCACAAACCTCTGGAATAATTTAGGGAAGAACAGTAAGTAATAAATCCAGAATTGAACAACAGCAAGAATATGCAACATGATACCTGGATGAAAAATACTTTATTGTTTGCCATATTGCTTTGCGATTCTGCAAAGTTCCACCTAGATGGTGAGTAAATGTTTTGTTAAAAATGTAGGGCCATGTCAGCCATCTTTAAAGTGTATGCTTTCAAAATTCCTAATGTATCCAGAGTCTAACCTAAGTGACTTTTTCCTTCACGTATGCAGTCTACCTGCTTCTAGGGATGCTTTCCAAGTATGAGGAAGTAAGAGGGAAGAATCATTTGATCTGTCAGTGTGGTAACCTAGTCTACTCTTTCTTTCTCTCACTAAACAGCTTTGTGTGAAATCTTGATTGTTCAAAGCTGCAATGAAAGGCAGAGGACAATATCTATATTTCACCTAGTGATTTGGAATCTAAGAGGAATAAATGGTACAACTTACAAATAAATAAATAAATGAACAAAAAAGAAAACAAGGTGTATGTATGAACCAAAGATAAACAGGAAGCATATAATAGATCCAAATGGAGGTGGTGGTGAGGAATTGATAAATGCATATGCATGGGATGTAAAAGTATAGTGTTTTTTTAAAGAAAAGGCTAAAGTATATGTCAGAAACATACATTTGTATAATCTAAATAGTTCTACATATACAAATAGCAATTCATAGGCTGGTGAGCATTATATGTAATGTTACAGTGAATGATAATCATAGATAATGTCTTGGGAGAGAAATTGTTCCACATTCTGAATGAATTGATGTGTTCCATAGGGGAAATGTTTTGATAAGTAACATGAATGGTGGATTGGGGGTGAAGAATGATATGAGGGAGTACAAAAAGCTTCCCTGGGCCATTTGAGGACTACAATTTAATGGTTTGGTGAATATCTGCTTATAAAAAGCTCTGTTTGTTTCAAATTATGGTTTAAACTTAAATCTATTGATAAGGGCATTTGGAAAAGGGTGAATTAAAAATCATGATTGCTCTAATTGCGTATAGATTGTGGTAACTATTGAAGAGTACTGTAGTCAACCAGCTGCTCCAACATCACAAAGATCTGGCCACCCATTTTTAAATGTCTTCAGCAGCACTTCCTCCTAAGCTTTCATGATTGAATATTTTTCTTAGGATATTTTTCATGAGGTCCAACTGGAATCTATTTCCGTGCAATTTTCCTTGCATTGAGGACCTGTATACTGCACGAGTCAAAAAGGGGGCTGTGAAAATATTTACAGACCCCTCGCATCCTGGACATAAATTGTTTCAACTCCTACCTTCAAAACAATGCTATAGAGCACTGCACACCAGAACAACTAGACACAAGAACAGTTTTTTCCCGAATGTCATCACTCTACTAAACAAATAATTCCCTCAAAATTGTCAAGCTAGTAACTAAGTCTGCATTACAATTAATCTTCTCATTGTTCCTATCACCCATCTCCTCCCACTTATGACTGTATGACTGTAACCTTGTTGCTGGTATCCTTGAGATTTATATTGACTGTTTCCCTATGACTATCATTAAGTGTTGTATCTTATGATTCTTGACGAATGTATCTTTTCTTTTATGTACTCCAAGAGCGTATGCACCAAGACAAATTCCTTGTGTGTCCAATCACACTTGGCCAATAAAGAATTCTATTCTATTCTTTTTGTTCCTTGACTATCTTCTAGAAACTTTAAACAATTCTGCCCCAAGTTCTGCATGGCAGCCCTTCATATATTTAGAAACAATTATCTTATTCTATCTTCCCACTGTCTCTTCATCTCCCTGACAACACACCCAGTCCCCCCAGCTGTTCCAAATATTATTCAGTACCTAAGACTGGATAAATCTCATCACAATCATCTCTATGTTATCTTGCCCAATATGGTTCTTTTATGCTACTGATTTAAAATTAGGTGGAAATGTAAAGGAAACTGAAATGCATTGAACCCGATGAATACCCCAGGACTGTGAGTGAAATACAGAATCTTGTTTCATGTTGTTGCTGGTAGCTGAATCATCCGCCATTCACCTACTTCCATATTAACCATTTTCTGCTTCATGAATTAATGTTAGGGAAAAGCAAT
This sequence comes from Ptyas mucosa, assembly GCA_012654045.1. NCBI lineage: Eukaryota > Metazoa > Chordata > Lepidosauria > Squamata > Colubridae > Ptyas > Ptyas mucosa. Next base: position 38,823,790 of record WNWU01000005.1, read on the forward strand.
GTCAGAAAATTGGATCATGGTAGAAGAAAACTTGTCCACATCAATGTGCTTTTTATTTCTAAGGCTTCATGACTTTATAAGCTCTGTGGTTAATATTGTCTAGCTTATTCTGCTTGCTTGTTGTTGCAATGGTCCCCAGTAAAAGAGAAATGACTTTGTATGAATGTTATAGATGCAGCTGAATGCATCTCTCAGAAATATTTTATATCATTTTAACCACACACACTGAAAACGAGTCTTGTCAGAATTTCAGAAATGCTTCTTTTGTTAGGCATGAAAGTTATATAATAAGTATATCAGTTATATAATATACAAGAAGTCCAAGCCAATAACCTTGGTAAAAAAATTTATTGTGATCCACACAAAACAGACTGTTTTATCTACATATCTGATATAACAGTTCCAACAAAGTGCCTCTTCACAGTTTGAAAACCCAGTTTAGGGCTGTTTTAAACATTGTAAAAAAACTTTATTGACATACAGAGAAAATACATTATACATAGCAATCTCATAATCAATTGTTTTATGATATTGTCACAATTACAATATACTGTATGTTAAAGAGACTTTGTGTATAAAATGATAGGTTTACATTTATATAACACATATAAAACTGATACATAAAAGAACCCAGGAACAATATTCTGTATTACATTTGTAGCAGCCATTTTCAAATGTGTGTTCATTTAAAACATAAACAATATGCTTAAAATTTTGTCTTGCACAATAAAGTTCTAACATGACAAAATTGCTAACATTTCTGTCACTTAAGTTTTATTTGTTTAAATCATTATAAAGTTTTCTCATTAGCTAGTTGCATACAACTACATAGTTTTCTTTGCAGTTAAAATTAGCCCCTGATCTTGTGAGAAATGCAACAAGTGCAGTCAGGTACAACCGAATGACAATTTATCCCTGATTCCATCAGAAATTTATGGATTTACAGAGCTTTTTTGTAGGATAACAATGCAGCATATTTTCTGCTCTGTCATCAATCTGAAAATTGCATAGATTCTTTTACATTTGTTATATATCATACAGACTCATAAACTTTAGATAGGTGACTATAAATTAACTGTAAATTTATCAAAGCCATAAATAAAACAACTGTACAACTCTTATGTAGTCCAGCTACTTAACTCTAACCTCAAAATGGAGCCTTAACACTCAAAGCTACAACTGAAAGCAAGGACAAGATACGGCATTCTGTAAGATTTCACAGTAATTTAGCTATCCAAACTTTGCAGACCATGTTAATAACCACAGTCAAATATCTCATTCTTACTATTATTTTTTCTTGTTTTTTCTGTTAAAAATAACACATACAAAAGTATTAAATATTATCAAAATATAAATATGATGAAATTATAAATACAATTATATATAAATGTAAATTTAAAACAAAAATAATACTTAAATTAAGGAAAGCTGCGATGGGTTGAAGAGCAAGATAGTTTTGCAATTTTGCTATAAACCAGCAGTACCATTGGAAGAAGAGGGGGGAAACAGCCACCAAAACCAATCTTAAGCCTCAAACAAATTGGATAATGGTGGTTCTTGAGAAAAATAGCTTTGAGGCCATTTAGGTCATGTTGTGTTAGTTTGCCCCTTGCTACTATGAAGATATAAGTGTAACCATTGTGATCTAACTGCAGATTTGCAAAAAAGTTTTGAAATGATTTATGGCTTAACCTGAAAGTCAATCCAGGCTGCTACCCAAATAGTTGCTCTGTAACTCAGTTTTACTTTTAAAAATAACCCCCCCTGAACAAAGTCATGTAATATTTTCAAAGTATTTTAAACCCACAAGCAATCCTTAACAGAAGAGTGGAATTATTCATGATGCGTGAAACACTTTTGAATTTCACAAGAAAGATAAGCCTGACTCAAAATGTCAAGCACTATACACAAACACTCAATAGGAAGTTGCCTTCACTCTTGTAATGGGCTATGAGAAGAAGTTTGAGAGACAGGAGGAAGAGCTGTAGCCTAGACAATGGTCTGATCAATAAAATCTGAGTCCAAAACAGGAATGTAATTTGAGTAAGCACCTCATAATTGACTCTCCTTAGTACTCTGGAATGTAAGAGCAGGAGAGGAAGATTTGCACATTTAGACTTGTAAGATTCTGTTAGTGTAATCTTATAATAAAAGTCGCATTAGCATTCATGATTTTGGCTTCCTGGTCTGAAGAGCCAATGTACCTCAACTGAGTTCTTCTCTTTTACTGTTTCATGAATACAGTGTCATCATCATCCACTGCAAAACAATATGGAGAAATAAACTGAATCATTTATTTCATATTCACTGGCAATACTTTATCTAAACATTACTGGTCCCAATGAGAGAATAAAACTTGGATTGTCCTTTGTCCTAAATCAAGGGTAAAGCAACTCTTTCTGTCAGCAACATGAGGAGGTCATTCCTAACAATTCCGCAACTATCAATACAGTTATCTAAAGAAAAGAGTGTATGTCAGCATACGTATATGTATATATGTATGCAAGCATGATTTTATGGACCAGGCTCTGTAAATGCTTTCAGATGAGATGGCAGGAGAGGTATTTCACTGTCTTCCCTTGCCAAGGCTAAATCTGGGAGATTCTCTGCCAAATGTACTAGATACTAGCTATACTAATATTATTTGAATGCTTTAAGAATTACTGGAATACATTTATGAATTATAACTCAGAAGTTGAAGCTCCTTTGGCAGAATTCTTCATCCAGCTTCAGTACAGTTACCTCAAACAGCAGTTCTGAGATAATACCCCCACCACCACCACCACCCACCCCATTTATTGGACTAGCACAAGAGGAACTTACATTGGGTAGATGGAATAGTATAGGAGGGGCTGACGTTAGCCATTACATTCTTTAAAGAACCTTCCTTATCCTTGGGCACCATAGTCTACATATATCTTGGATTCCCCCCCACCAAAGATCATAGAAATCTCATCCTTACCTCAGACTCTAGAAGGTAGATACCTTTGCCATCTTTACTCATATTATAAAAGGCTTCTGTAAAAGAAAGGAAATGAGGAGAGATGGGATATTCAGAGAGAGAAAAAGGCAAGCTAGTTTATTTCATATCTTTGCACCTCAAAAACCAGGTCAGCTATAGCAATGAAGGGTCCTTGAGGAAAATGTCCTCTCAGTGTAAGCAATTGGCAGAGGCATCATCAAATATTTAAATGCCTCACAAACTGTAATCTACCAAGTCCATGTAGGACTTCAAGAGTGAAAACTGGAACCTTCAGTTGTTCCTGGAAGCATATTGTTAAACAATGCAACAAAGGTATGGCCCTATTATATTTACATGTTTACAGTCAGACTTTGCATTTCCAAATTCCCAAGTAATTTTATAAGAACCATTTGTACAGCAAAGATGATCTAAATGTGAGGTGATGAATCACAACTGGAAGAGTTGCTCCTTCAGAAAACATTTGCTTCTCTCTCCATTCCACATTCTTAATAGGGAATCTGAACCAATTTATACCCTTTATTCACTGGAGGAAAACCTTTACCTGTCCCTTGGTTGAAGTACAGCAGATAATACATAGTAAAAACCTCAGAGGTACTGTAGTACTAAGCCCTAAAACCTGGAAAGTTAAGCCTGGGGGAAAAGGGTACTTTTATTTTTCGCCATGTATCATGGGTTGTTGTGACATGAGATAGATGGCCATATAAATTGTGTAAATAAATCAATAAAACAAGCTATCTCCTTTCTAAGACATTGTCTCCCAATTCATTTGCTTTTCTATCACATTGCTATTTCAGTTGCTTTGCTTGTAGCTGTTTGGTTATTTTCTTGTATTACTTACAGTCAGTTTTAATACTGTTTAAACTTATACCATCTAATGAGTTTTCCTTTTGCTTCATTGTAAGCTGCCTGATTATGGTTGTCCAAAAATAAGTTTTCATGAGTTTTTTTTTTAAACGGGATATAGAATTTTAAAAAAACCCTGTCAATTCATTATCTTGTAATGATATCTGCAAATCTTTTTTAAAAATGTCCGCATGTTTCTTGCAGGGATCTAAAGTGAGCTCATTTGTATTCTGCATTCATTTGTATTCTGCATAGGGTGATCTGTGAAATAAATTCCCATGGAGTCCCATGAAAGAAATTTAGTGAAAAGTCTACTTACCCATCATGAGTTCCACACGTAGCATGAAGCAGGCAAAGTTCTCAAATGTGATCTTTAGATCAGGATTTCCATACCGGATTGTCAACAGCTTACAAAGTTCATTGCTAAGTGAGATTCCTTTGGAAACATAACAGTACCCACAAAGATGCTTAGACTGCAATCAATCATATTTATTTATTTTAAATAAATCCCATTTAAGAAAGTAAAATTTAGTTTAGCACAGATCTTTATAGATTTATGCATTCAGGTACCATTTTTTAAAATTCAGTAATGTCTCCAATAGGGACTAGTTTGTTGGAGATGTATATTTTATCATGCCATAAGAGATTAATAACTGACAGTAAATCATATAATGGATTTAAGAATTGAGCAGGGATTTGAACCCAGAGCCCCTGGTCAAATTTAATTCTTAATCCATTACACATCATTGGATCTAGAGTATAATGGATTATAGTGGTTAACAAGACAAAAAAAAAGATGTCCTTTAGAGATTTTATAAATTCATCATTTATTTGCAAGTATTTTGTAGCATTTATATCTCCTCTTTTTTCCCTCTCATATCACACAATAATGTCTGTCTGTGAAAAAGAACTATATGACTGTGCCAGTGGTGAAATCCAAATTTCTTTTACTACCGATTCTGTGGGCATGGTTTAGTGGGCATGGTGGGCATGGAAGGGGAAGGATACTGCAAAATCTCCATTCCTACCCCACTTCTGGGGGAAGGATATTGCAAAATCTCCATTCCCACCACACTCTGGGGCCAGCCAGAGGTGGTATTTGCCGGTTCTCCGAACTACTCAAAATTTCCATTACCAGTTCTCCAGAACCTGTCAGAACCTGCTGGATTTCACCCCTGGACTGTGCCCAAAAGAAAGGTTTTTTTGGAACACAAGAGTCCTGTTCCAAACTCCAGTAGTTTCAATTTATGTTGCCATGGCAATACAAAATCCAAAACTGCATGGTTGGTATCTGGTGGGTGGATATTTTCCATCTCAATTCAGTAGTGACTACCCTCCAGATCAGTGGTAGGTTTCAAATTTTTTTACTACCAGTTCTGTGGGTGTGGCTTGGTGGGCATCACATGGCTTGGTGGGCGTGGCTTGGTGGGTGTGGCAGGGGAAGGATACTGTAAAATCTCCATTCCCAGTCCAGGGGAAGGTTACTGCAAAATCCCCATTTCGTCCTGATCAGCTGGGACTTGGGAGGCAGAGAATAGATGGGGGTGGGGCCAGTCAGAATTTTTACTACCGGTTCTCCAAACTACTCAAAAGTTCCATTACCTGTTCTCCAGAACTGGTCAGAACCTGCTGCAACCCACCTCTGCTCCAGATGACAAAGTAAATAGTTGCTGGAGCAAAGAGGCTGATCCCTAGTGAGTAGGTAACTCACATTGAGTGAAGTAAAGGCTTTCTCCAACCTAGTAGTTTCCAAATATATTTGTTTATTACTTATTTATTCATTAAATATATTTCCATGCTGCCCAATCAAAAAGACTCTCAGCAGCTTACGCACACAAAGAAATCACAGAATATCCAGGTAGAAAGATAAAAACACTATAAAGCCATACAGAGCCCAATATCCCAACCAACCTTGCCTGGAAAAAAAAGGGAAGGAACTGATCTGAGGAAGACTACTTTGGGGCACCATGTGGCTCAGCTGATTATCTATTCCAGTTTAGGCAAACTGAGAAGTATTGATAGGTTTGTGAACTGCATTGATTTTAGTAGATTGATTTTAGGAGCCATAGTTCTCCTACTATAGAAAGCTGGAATTGAAACTTTCCCGCTACATCACACTGGCCTTATCATGAGTGGCAACAGCAATTAGAATGATTAATCCCAACTCCATAATATGGAAATAATCTTTAACCTCCTTTAATATCACACAGAACGATGTATCTCATCAATTATGGAATTATAGCCATCATTTTTCTGCCATTTATGAAACTATGAAAACACAGGGCTGAGAGTCCCAAAAATGTAAACATCTTTTACAGGACAAGCATTGGAATCTGCTGCCCATTAATAATGAGTTGTTTAATTTAATCAGTCAAAGTGCATTAATTCAATATGTCGTATCTGGTATTTTAATTGCATTATGTTTTTCATTTATGATTGGTTCATTGCTGCCATATGTGAATGCAAGTGAAATGTGATGAACTTTAATTTTATTTTGGTTTGTACATAATCTTCACTGTAACTTCCATACTTTATATTTGTTAATGTCAAACTAAATAAAGATAATTAAGCTAAAATTTCAGATTCATTAAATACTGTACTAATCTCATTTAACAGTATTCCATATTGTCACCTTACAATCATTTACCTTGCAACTATTTTAATCAAAATCATTTTAAAAACATTTTACAAGGTAAAATTAATTTTTGGTTCATTTCAGTGCAACAATAAAAGTCAGCAGGATAATTCAACTCTATATAATGGAGATTAATGAAGTTTTTAAATGGCTATTGTCTATTATGTGAAGACATTACTACCAGTTGATCTGGTTTTATGTAAAATGTATAAAAATGCAGGTGTGTGGCCAGGCAATAATGATTTTGTTTCATGTATTTAATGTTCCTTATGTAAAAACCCAAGATGGCATAAATAGGAGGGTTTCATTTTGATATTACCGTACTATGATCTGAGTGCTTAGAAGCAACACTCTGACTGAGGTAGGTCTTTCCTTCAAAGTGAGGGCTAGAAATATCCACAGTCCAGATACTAAAAAAGAATTCTGGATATGTGTTGCGCTTATCCAGAGACAGATGAAGTTGAGTGATTTCAGTCTGAGATACTGAGACAATCAAAGTTAGAATTTTGAGATGATTCAGGATTTCTCCACAGAGATAATCCTTAAAACTGCCTTAACTATCAGATTGGGAATAAAGACCCAAAATCATCCACTGAGGTTCATGGCTGGATGGAAACTCCAATGTAGGATGTTTCAGTTCTACTTCAATGTTCATAAATACTGCATCACGCACAGCATTCTGGAGAAGGGCCAGGAATGATGTAAGTGAATGCAATGTCATTATAGTCATACATAGGGTGCCACTACACAGGCCAAAGCAGGACATTTTTTAAGAGCTAGGAGTCATACTGTATTAATGTATTGCTTTGGCCTCCCAATGCTGGAGGGGCTATGGCTGATGATACGACAATACAAGAGAAGTTTCAGTCTGCTTTTTAGGAATTTTATCTATCTATTTGGCCTTAGACCAAACAGAAAAGAAAACTGAGTTAACATTGATCACATAAAACATACTGAGAATAGATTAAAAAGAGAAAGCAGGTGTATATATAGGAAAGTATCTGAGTGTGTGCGTGCGCATATGTGTGTGTGTAGATTACAGGATTGTAAAAGGGGAGTGTGTGTGTGTATTGTAAATCAGTCAGAGTAGATTAGTAGAGTTGGTGATGATTGTATCGGACTGGTCTCTCAACAAAAAAACCCTGCTTTAGATGGAGGCTAGAGTCCAAGCATCTGCCAATGAGAGGTTAATTCTAGGTGCCAGGTATGATACAAGGAGCTGCAAAGAAAGACATGCATCCCAAAACACACAAAGGCATTCTTGAAAATGGATGGTTGAGCAGATTTAATAGAAAACAACACCTTAAGCTTCATAGACACCTAAAGCAAAAAATATTGCTTCCAATTTTTCTGGTGGATGAGGAATGGAAATTTGGTTCACTTTTCAGTGATGGGGTGGATGTAAGGGACAAAGTTCTTTCTGAGGGCATTGTCCCTCAGCTCTGTCACCTGAAAGCTTTTTAAATGCTAATTCCAAGACTGAAACCAGGGTTTTTGCTTTCAAAGCTTATGTGACTGAGTTACAGTCACCACCATTTATACCGTTCGCTCACTTATAAGGTTTGGCAGCTATAGGATATTTTTGTGGAAAAACTAAAGGGCTTAGGAGTTTGCTATTTTATATCTGACTAGGGGGTCAAAAACAAATCATGACATCTAGATACAAAACCATCTTATTGCTACTTTAATTTTTGTTTACCTGTTTCTTGCATAGCAACACGCAATTCTGACTGATCCAAGGTTCCTAATTGATAGGTATCTTTTCTCTGGAAAACTTCCTGCCATGAGAGTTTCAAGAGAAAAAGAGAAATTAATAACATGAAATCATGTTAAGCAGCCAGTTTCACTCTGGTCAAGCCTTCCATTAATGTCTTCCTTTTCTTCAGTGACCCAAGAGATCCAGCTTTAGCTAAAGAGAGGCTGAGAAATAGCAGAACTCTTGGAGAGGTTGCTTATGAAATGTAAGACAGGAATGTTTCATCAGATGGAAATTTTTAAGAAAAATTAAAATGGTTCTTCAGCTAAGGATATCTGTGCTTTCTAAAACACCCAGTTCTGTGCAAAACATGGATAGGTTTGCTGCACTTTTTCTTCCACAATGGAGGGAAACTTTCAGACATTCCTAAAAAGGCACAATTCACAAGGGAGTAGAGATTGGAACATAAGTGTGCTAAATCTCTACAACTGGCAATAATGAAGAAAGGTATTTTAGCCTATATTTTTCCCATTTTCCCTAAATTAAGCAGATGGGTGTTTATTGGTGAAGTTAGGTACAACATAATGCACATCTGCATGTACAATTTGTACTGGTTACATATGGTAGCTTTTCTTGCCAGAGAATTTGAATTGCCTTAACTGTAGGGGAAATTGCCAGTTTTTTGTCTTCATTTATTGCAAATTAATGATGTTGCTGGTATTTTGGCATATGGTGGGTGAAACTATTTTAGAAATTATTTTAGGAAAACCTAACCCTGATCTTGGTGGCTACCAATGACTCCCTTTTCTTTCCATTTCCAAAAAATATTTTAAATGTTTTATTTTGGAAAGAGCTGTTTCTTTCTCAAACAGCTGTTATCACTTTTTTAAAAGTTTGCTGGGACATTGGTAGCAGAAACCCAACAGATGCATGTTGCATTATTTTATTAGAAAAACAAGTCATCTATGAACTCTGAAAACAAAACAAAAAAAGATACGTATCAGCAATAGTTGAATCCCAGATTCTGCCCAGATTCTTGAAAATACTTTTCCACAATCACACATATTTATAGCAGAGAGACTCCAATTAATCATAAAGTTCAATATGAGATCAGGAAGTCTTGAAATGTTTATAAGAAGAATGGAACATATATTGCTCATGGTTTCTGTTGCCCTCAATTAAATGCCATTATATCAGTCAAACTATGAGATTGCCACAGGAGCAGTATTGCATGCAAACTCTGCCCACAGCCTGGAGTTCAATCCTGATGGATCTCAAGGTTGTCTCAGCCTTCCATTGTTGGTAAATGAGGACCCAGATTGTTGGGGGCAATATGTAAATACATTGTAAACTGCCCAGAAAGTGATGTAAAGTGCTATGAGGTGGCATATAAGCCTAAATGCTCTGGCTATTAAAGTTTAGCAGCCTTGGAATGACAGCATGAAGCTGTTTTTCTCCTTACTGTCTACATTGGAGCTGAGGGTATAGAAGCAATTGTGCATAGTGATTCACTTTCAGCTCCGTCATTGATACTGTCTAAAGCAAAAATGGGAGCAAAAATGGGAAAACCATAAGGGCTCTTCTCTCCATTCCTTAGTGATCTATTGGTGATTTACTGTTCCCACCCCTCTCTCCCTCCCTCCTTCCCCCCCCCCCCCCCTTTCTCTCACACCCACACACCACATTGTTGCTTACCTGGTAAAGGAGCAGCTTCTTCCAGAGAAATCTGAATTCTTGAATGCTCAAGGTTCCAGTACTGTTAAGCTGAGTTATGCTGTTAAGGCATACAATATGAAAGACACGGTTGGGGCTAGGAAGAGATAGAAAACCTGGAAACCAAGTTAGCTTGGCAAAAAGGAGGATAGAAATTTATTTCAGTAAAGCATGCCTTGTGTCTAGCATACTCAAAGTCAAAACTAGGTCTTGATTTTGAAGGTCTTTGAATTATGCCCTGGGGAACATTGTACCAATTCCTAAAAGAATCTCTTCACCATTAATTTCCAAGATTGCAAAGCCAGATGTCAGGCTGAGTAGACACGGGAGGAAAAATAACCCCCCGTTAGCTCAGATGAATAATTTATAAGGCTGGACTGTTGATATAGATGCTTCTAAATCCTGCAGTCCTTCCTAAGGCTTAAGCCAAGTACTTTGGCCTGTTTTACATGCAAAGAGATTCATACCCACTGGAAGATGCTTCTTCCTTTCATTCTTTCTCACTATCCTGATATTATTATGCAGCCCTCATGACAAGGCTATTGGACTTGAACTGTTTGTGAGGATCTCAATCTTTAGGGTAATACTTAAGGGAAGGAAATGTGAATATGAAACAGAGAGATAAGTGAGAGTAGCACAAAACAGTGATGAGAGTCAGGGACTGTCAACTCTCAAAGCATACCTGGCCTGCTCTCGAGTTGCCATCTTGAAGCTTGGCTCGAGGCTCATGATTTAATTAGGGCATCCATCGGAACCCTGACAGGGACAACATGTAGGGAACTGCACACTCATAATACATGAAAGCATATGTTCCTCTCTCCTTTGTCATCCTTTTTCCCTTTGAGTTCAGAAGAACTGTAAACAAGTAATTATTACAGAAAAAGGCAAGAATTGCATTCTTCAATTAGTCAAGCTAGCAAAATAGGTGACACAACTAAAAACCAAAAGCAGGATACATCTAAGAGGGCCAAGATACTACGGCAAGCATCCAGGCTAAATCTCATCCCATAATTTTGATGATCTAGAGGGAAAAAAAGAAAGAAATGAAAAGGTATAATCATAATACAACCATATTCTCCATAGAAGAGTAGGGACCTGAGCCAATGTATCTTCAATGTGAACATAAAAAATGAATGAGCTGCTGCAAAATGCTAATCCAGGTTATTTAACTCTAATTTGTGAATAAACCATAATTTCCCAAGTTCACACAAAATACTAAATGACAAACTATCCTGTTCTTCACACTAGTCAAGCAGTTACTTCCGAGAGGTCCCTCAAATAAAGAAAGGAACATAGAGACTCACTCACTCACACACATATACAGATGTATATTTTTAAATAATTTTTAAAAAACGTACATAAAGTAAGAAAAAGGAAGCAAAGAAAACAAAAATAAACAAAGCTTAAAGTGCAAGAAAGGGGGGGGGGAAAGGAAAAGGAAAAATAGAAGAGAAAGAAAAAAGACACAAAGAAGTAGCTTCTGATCTTTATATCAGTTGTAAGTACATTTATAAATTTACGTTTTACTTTATGCTTTCATATAACTCTCTTCTTTCTATAATCTCTCCTGCCTAATCATAAAAACCACAAATCATAAGCTTATTTTTTTTTCTGTTCCATGCAAAAAGTCCCTAAGGGATTTCCAGTCAGCAAAAAATGTACTTATTGTCTTTTGTCTAATCAAAGAAGTCAATTTAGCCATCTAAGTTCCATCACCACCAATCATTCCTCCACTGTGGGCTATACCAAATCTTTCCAACACAGAGGCAATAACTTTCTGATGCTCTTGCTCCTGCAGCAGTTATTTGTCAACAGAAAGCTACTTGTAACCCATAAAGCTATCTTAAATATAATTATCTACTGAGTGAACAAGTCTTCATTGGTATGTCTAATTCTCTTTAATTTGTTCAATTTATCCTAAGGGTTCCAGCTTGGAGAAGGTATTAGATCAATTGCCAAAACAATAATAATGATAATGGAATGCATCTTAGGCTTTTTTATTTGGGCATCTTGGTAAAATGTTACTGCTGTTCATTTCTAGTTCAAGGAAGTCTGCTTAGCAGGATGCCTGAATGACCTTGGGAGAAGTCGCTAGTCTTTTTTTTTCTGCTTGATTTGTCCCTTGTCTAACTGTACCAGCTGAAATAGAACAGGAACATGGATAAATCTTGACAGTTGTGCGTTCTTCCTCCCTCCTGCCCACTTTCTCTCTGCCTCTCTCAGACAGAATAAATAGGCAAGTTAAAAGCTAGACCCAAGCAGTCTTAGTGATACACGAATGACAAGAAATGAAACAGAAAGAGCATCTAATCTTGTTGCAAATCATGATTATAGATTGCCTGCAGACTTTTACTGAGCAGGCGCCAGGCTCATAACTCACTGATCCCTTCTCTACAGAAACCAATGATGTTTTAATCTCATTATTGCCCTGTTTATTAAATATGAATCATGCACTGTAAAGTTTGGAAATGAAAGCTTTAAAATTGATTGCCTATGAAGAATAAAAGATGAGCTGCACAGCCTGGTTAGTTTCGTTATAGATTTCCCCATGCCTGATGGGTTACTTTGGAAAGATGTTCAAGAGCGATGAAATAGCTGTCTACTCTCACTCTTGGGGAAGCTAAAAAGACTGGCATGGCCTGAGGAGATGAAGGTTTTGCTTCCCCATCCCTACTTTTGCTCTGAACTGATGCTACAAAAGCTTTTATCTCGTTAAGTTCCTCAATGGTTTCTGTTCTTATCCAGTCAAGATTTTTGCATCCTATTTATCTGCTATATTCACCAAATGCTGTGTTTTTGTAAACTTCTTGTTTCAGTAAAAAAATAAAACAGGAGGGGGAGAGAGAGAGAGAGAAGATTTTAACCATCTTGCAGCCTACTGCTACTACTAGCTAGATTACCTACAAGTTTTCCAAATGCAATTAGAACTTAAAATACCAACTGGTTAATAGAAAAGTAGCAATTGGTTTAGTTCCTGGAGAAAAGATGGTCCTTTGGATTCTTTAAAGAGTTTTGGACTAGATATAGAGAAATTCTAAAATATTTTTTAAATCAATGTTTGTTTGTTTTCCTTAGGACTCCCAACTGTTCTGTTATGTACTATTCTTCTATTACTGCAGTGATTTATTGTTGCTTATTAAAGTTCAACAAAATGATGTCAGAAGAGAGTCTATTTAATTGTATTTGACCAGTGCATAAACAAGCTCAATTTATCAGAGGTTTTTAAAGATTTGTGTCATGAAGGAATCAAATAAATTGTAGTAGATGAGCAAAATATCCTTTGGGATGAATTTCTTGGAAGTCGTTCTAAACCATTAAAATTAGTCAAACTTCAAAAATTGCAAAATGTTTCTTTATTTTAAGGTTTGGCTCTGGGTGTCATCATGTGATATTTGAGAAGACCTAAGAGATTATATGGCTGGCTGAAAGGTTTGGGGATTCTCAAGTGGAATTTCACAAATATTTCATAATCATATATGAAACCTTATGCAATTTCAGGCCGCACTACCAAAATCTTGTAAGCTTTTAAGGTCTTGAAAGTTTTAGCATCTTACTAAAATTCCAGTAGATACCCTGATGCCCATAAGTGTTGCAGTCTTGACTCCTGTCCTGTTTAAAGAGGTTCGTAATAAAGTACTACATTTGGATAATCTTCCAAAACAAATGGTTTCATTTACTAACTTGCATGTTCATCTGATATTTTCCATTATAATGGATGATGGCACTATCCTAAAGTATTCTGGAAAGTAGATTTGGCCAAAATATGTACACATTCAAATTGAGGGTATGGAACACTGTCAGATATTGCCTACGTATGATGCCCCAGGCACCAGAAGGGGTTAAGTCTTCTAAGTCTACAGACATCCCATGTGACTGTATAAACCAATGAACTCCCTTATTGGAGTCATACCCACAAATCAATTGGATATCTTCCCTAATTCTTTCCATCCATCTCTGCGAGACAACAGTGAACTTCTCTCCCTCTCAACCTCTGAGTTATACAGTCAGGGTAATAAATGCAGCAGGACACCCTGTTCATTATTGTATATTTGTAAATAATAAAATAACTTTTAAACCTGAAACTGTATGGCCTAAATAACTTCCGCATAGACTGAATGAGCACGACCATCAGTATATATCTGACAAATGGTAGCAGACGATGGAGAATTATTGCTCAGGTCTATGAATTTTTTGTAATTTTTTTTAAATCATAGAACGTTTTACCTAACATGGAATCCTTGAACCTGAACGAATTATCTTTACAAGAGATTGATGCATTAACCATATCCTTAACAAAACAGCACCAATCATTAACCAAAAGACTAAAAAAACTTTCTATTGAAGCTACACAGCAAGTACAAACCTCTTTACAAAAGGACCTAACTTTTTTTCCTTCTCTTCACTCGAACACCGAAAGACCAGACCCACGCTTACAACAACCTTGCTTCGATCTCCATTCTACTCCACCTCATGACTCTCATCAAGGACTTCAACCTTCTGAATCCCTTGTATGTTCCAACCCTCCAACTTCAGACCAATTTTTATTTTCTCAAGCTTCTCCAAAACAGCATTTATATCAAGCTTTACATGCGACAGGCCTGCTAAATGCAGGCTGGACTCCTCAAAGAACTCTTGAACTGTTAAACACCCTTTCAACCTCACCAGACCTGGTAAGCGACAATTTTTTGCCTCAACCCACAGATTCCCAGACTGAACTTTTAAACACCCATTTTATTACAAATCCTCCCTCTCCACCTACTGACTTTATGGCTTCCAAAATGGCTTCCACCTTCTCCGAAAGCATGGCTTCAAAAATGGCTGACAAAATGGCCGCCCCCATACCCCACCATGCGGTCCCCAAAATGGCCGACAATTTATATGACCACACTTTAAACAAAATGATGTCTACCACTTCAGACCACAAGGTCTCAACCAACCCCCTTACCCCCATACATCCTCCTACCCACCCCACAACTGGAGATATTCAGACTGATTCCCTATCTTCTTCATCCAGAGCACCGAGTTCGAATCCTCCCAATTTCTTTTCCAATTTTCAGAACTTTTCTATTTTTGCTGCCGCTGCAGACCTCCCTATCTACACCGCTGCAGCTGTAGCAGCTGCAAATATTTCTACTGATACCAATATTGTTTCCAATGTAAAAAGATCTTTCTCAGTTTTTGCAGCTGCCGCCTCGCTCCCCCCCCTCATCGCCGAAGATGCTGCCACCGCTGCTGCTGCTGCCGCCTCCAACATCACCGATGCCCCGTCCAAACAACAAATTCACACGATTTTTGCAGCCTTTGCATCAAAAGCCAACCTACCTTCTACTGCAGCCGACGCTGTCGCAGCAGCTCTTCCGAATCAAACTACAACCACCATCTCCATTATTCCTCCTATCGTTGAATCACCTACAACATCTTCTCACACATTGTTGCCTGTTTGGTGACATGAATGCTAAATTTATAAGTAATATATTAGGATGTTGTTTGTGTTAGATGCATAGAATAGATTATTCATTGGCAGTTACTATATAGATTATTTTTTACTATTGTCAACAACAAAGAAAATAAGGTGAGTTTTCATTGATATGCTGAAGAGACCTAGTCCTTAGAATTATACACCATGTTTTCTTTTGTTTAATCAAATATACTGTTGAATGTTGGAGATATTTTTGTTATAGTTTATAGAAGCAGGTCTGACTTGAGGGTGCCTTATTTTTTTATATAATAAACATGAAATACTAGCATATGAAATGCACAAACATTTGCAATATAATGAAGAGAAGCAATCACATTAAAAATTCCAGTAGAAACCCAAATGTCTTTGGATTTTTGCACCCTTGCCAACTTTCAAATGAATAGACTTCAACTCTTAGAATTCTCAACAATGCTCATGCTTGGGTAGGGAATTCTGAGTACTGAAGACCACACATTGAGAAGTTATGAAAGTTGGGGAAACTAATATAAGGATTTTTGCTGTCATAAATTTAAAAGGAACATACATAAGGCATGTAACGGGTTAAGAAAAGAGTAGAGACAGACAGATAATAATTAAGATCTTAAACTAGGGCGCTGAAATCTCAAGTCTACCTCCAGTCCCACCAGAAATAATGTATTCACTGGCTTGTCCTTGGGATTCTGCCCAATTTACTTCACAGATTTGATGCTTGGGGAAAAAAATAGAAGGGGATATTTGGCATGCTATCCTGAACTCCTTGAGGAAGATTGAGGTATAAACTTAAATAAATGAATTACCAAGCACACAGAATGCATTTGAGTCCATTGGCTTCCAACAAGCAAAGTCAGATTCACTTAACAATAATGTGATTTGCTTAACTACCATGGCAAAAAAAAAGGGGGTTGCAAAATTGACACAATTAATGACCACATTGCTTACTAATGAAAGTTCTGGTTCCAATTGTGGTCATAAGTCAAGGACTACCTATATAGAATAGAATAACAGAGTTGGAAGGGATCTTGGAGGTCTTCTAGTCCAACCACCTGTTTAGGCAGGAAACCCTATGCCATTTCAGACAATCTCTTCTTAAAAACCTGGTTTTTAAGAGATGGTTTTCCAATCTCTTCTTAAAAACCTGCAGTGTTGGAGCATTTACAACTTCTGGAGGCAAGTTGTTCCACTGATTAATTATTCTAACGGTCAGGAAATTTCTCCTTAGTTCTAGGTTGCTTCTCTCCTTGATTAGTTTCCACCCATTGCTTCTTGACTTGCCTTCAGGTGTTTTGGAGAATAGCCTGGTTCCCTCTTCTTTGTGGCAGCCCCTATATCAGGGGTGTCAAACTCGCATCATCATGGCGGTGACATATCGTAACTTTTTCTCCCTTTGCTAAACTGGGCGTTGGCGTGACCAGCGTGTGACACATCCAGCCCACGGGCCATGTGTTTGACACCACTGTCCTATATAAACATCTGTAGTTTATATGATAAGATAGAAGTAGATTTTCCTGACACTATGAATGCATTTGCACTTACATACAGGAACTATCACTAATTTGCAGCCCTTTCCCATGAAGAAAGCATCATCACTAAACTTGCACTACATGAATATGAGTTAATTTGCATTAAAACGATAGTCTTATTAAGAGCATGTAAATGTTGCAGTTTATACATCTGTAACACAGGACCCTGTGCTATGAAGGATAAAGGGGAAATTAAATCCCATTCTCTTTTAAAAACCTGTGAGACTAACCTATATATTTATTGATTTAAAATATTTTGCCTACTTTCCTACTTAAAAAGCACTTAAAGCAGTTAAAATACTTAAAATATGGATGAATGGAAAGTGCACTGCTTGCATCACTCATAGATTTCATGTAGGTTTGTGTGAAAATGTGTATAAAATACATACTGAGTTTTAGAATCCCATACCAGACATACTTGTCCATGCAATGCTGTTTAGGATCCTTTGCAGCTGCACTGCGTTTATTTCAGGATACTAAAGCAGGGGAGGCAAAATTATAGAAAATCCATTGATTAACATCTTTATATCTAAAATTACTAATGGGGAAGGGAAGATAGGCAGTAGTCCTGTTATCTTTTTTTAAAAAATATGGAAACCTGAGATTTTTTTTAAAATCCATTTTTGAATTATGTCAAAGCAATAAAAAATACCGGTTTATGATTCTCAATTTAATTTAATTTTGTCCCATCTTTCCTCTATCTATTAGACAATGATATATTAAAAATATTATTCTGTTCAAGCATATACAATCTGTCTTCTTTTAGACATACTATGTCTGGCTGCAGAAATCCCAGTGGATCCTAATAAAAACCAAACGTTCAGATTTTCTGTACTGTTGCTGTCCTCTATTGGTCATATAGATTTTTAGTTCATTTATACCAAGCAAGACCATTGATCTATCTGTTGCTGTACTTTCAGCAAGACTAGCTATGCCTCTCTGGATTTCAGGTCCACCACACAATACCCAACTTGGAGTTTGAACCTGACGTCTTCAACATCCCAATGTGTGCTACCAGATGGGATGGTCCATTTATGACATTCTGGGTCCAGTGATTACAACATGCAATTAAGGGATACTGACATTTGACACTGGAGAAGGACTTTTTTTTTCTTATCGGACATTGATGATTGAATCTACAAGAATTTAATTATCATCAAAGAGGTGGTTTACACTTCAGGCTAAGCCGTGGTTTATTAATCATGGTTAAATTCACCAAAATTGTCTGGCTTCATGCAACACACTAATCACAAATCCATGGTTTTTAAAACATAAGGGTTGAGTTTACATAGCAGAGAAAACCCACATGAACCATTTTCTGGTTTAGTTTGCTATGTGAACCCAATTAGAGTATATTTCATTTAATTAATAGTTACACACCAACAGACAAATGGAAAACCTATAATTTTTTTGAGAAACTGTTTTTGATCAGGCATGTTCAGAAAAAGTCCTCAGATGTATCAGAAAGGATACTCACTTGATTGAAGTACTTAGAGAAGAATTCTTCACAATCTTCATGTTTATCAACTATTTCCTATAAAGAATAGAACAAAAATTAAACAGATGGAAGGGGGAATTTTCAGGATGGACCAATATGAGATTTATAGAATACAGAATATGCAATATATTCAATAAGCTGAACCAGAAGCATTGTGGAGCTTTAATGACTACAGATGTACTTCTAAGAAAACCAAGTGCAGAAAAGTTGCTCCTATCCAGCAAAGACAAAACACCTGCCTATGACACTGATATTTCAAGTGACATTTGACATTGATATTGCATATGAAAATATCATTGGGTGAACGTCATTGGCTGTTGTTTCTTTGTGCTGCCAAGAATATCCAAATTAGTCTCTACCACAGTGTTTCTCAATTTAGTAACTTTAAGATATGTGGACTTCAACTCCCAAAATTTTCTACCTAGAATAGAACTCATTGTAGTACCTAATAAGTTAAACAACTGGAGAGCAGATACCTATGTGAACAATTCAGGCAGAATGGGTACCCACAAGTATTTGTTACAAAATATTTACACAACACGATGGGGAGAGAAAGGAAGAAACAAGGTACAAGACCAACTACCCTGTTTCCCCCAAAATAAGACATTCCCTGATAATAAGCCCAATCGGGCTTTGGAGCGCATGGCAATAAGGCCAAGCGCTTATTTCAGAGTTTTAAAAAAATATAAGACAGGGTCTTATTTTCGGAGAAACACGGTACATGGCACACCATGCCATACATCAAAAACATTTTGGAAGCAGGAGAATGCACCTTCCAAGATCTGCAAGTAGGCATCACACTCTGCCTAGAGGCTACCATATGAGGATAAATTATATATTGTAATGCTTGGAGGTAGGAGATACTTTCAATGTAATGTACTGGATCCCCTGCATGGATTTCCACTGTGACTATGTAGAACAGGTGAGGAGGAAGCTAACCACCAGATTACAAGAACACAAGTGAGTAGTCAGACAAGGAGACCAGAACTCATTTGTAGTCTCTCATTGCAAAGAACAAGGACATACATTCAATTCTGTAGTTACTAAGATTGTTGGATGAGCAGGCACAAAAACAGGGAAATTATTGAAGCCTGGGAAATGGGCCCCTCATCACTCAACAGGAGTGCTGATTTACCATCAGTTTATCAAGTACTTAGGAGGCAAGATTTGGCAGCACAAAGAAACAACAGCCAATGACTTAATATCAACACCCCAATCAGCAAGTAAAACGCCACATACAACCACACACCATATAAATACCACATATAGAATAGCCCAAAAGCACACACTCTGGAGAGGGAGGGGGGAGAGAAGTTCTCTGAGAATGAGCTCCATCACAAGTCTGAAAACTTGGAAGACTAAATCTCTGGTCCCAGTGACTGACACAGATTGGTTCCGGCAACATTATCTTGGGACCTGCATATTCACCTTTGTTTGAGAATAGACTTTCCCTAGACTGTCAGCAACTTGTATCTGACCATATTTATTTATTAGATGCATAGCTAATCTTTCCTCAGAAGTTCAAGGCAGTATATATATAGTACTCCCTCTTTCATTTTTCCCTACAAGTACAATGTGTGAATCTGGGCTAGTAGTTGGTCCCAGGTTAACCAGATAGTTTCCATGGCTAAAGATGGATTTGAACTTGAGTCTCCATGGTCCTAGTCCAAAACCTTAATCACTATATGACACTGACTCCCCAGTTCTAATTATGTATATATACAATGTAAAGCCTCAGAATCTGGAAGAATCAAAAACTATCCTGCCCTAGGTACATTATTGATTCTCCATAAATGTGTTTAAGCTCATGAGATAGCCATCTAAGTCTTCAACACCAGCCATATTCTGCAATTCACGGATAGCAATTGCCTTATTGATCCATACAATATCTTCAGCCTCTTGAAAATCCCCTTTCCTGAACTTTGGCAACAAAAGCAGATGATTTTCTTTTTTAGGTGAGGCTCTTAGCTTCAAAAGATTCCCCACCCTTAGTATAACAGCATATGACATTTGGCCCCCAACAATGTATACAAAGATTTTAATGTTGAAACAGATGAACAGAGGTAAAGACATTGACTTAAACCTTAAGGTCAACATCACTAGGAAGTTTAAACAGCCTCACTGCCTCTTCAAATTTGGACAGAAAGCATGTTAGCAGCCCTTCGCTGTTCTTTTAAAACTGAGATTAAATGATGCTATTCTCAATAGCAATCTATTTATCTATTCTACCTTAGCCACAGTTTAGTAAGAGACAGTGTGCGTGTTTTGGGTCCCTGTGGCATTTAGCTAGTGAGTTCTCAAGATTTTCTTTCTTGATCAGCTATTATGGTTTAAGTCAAAAGAAATATTCACTGCACATGAGTGATGGAGAGATCTGTTGCCATTTCCACATTATGAAGTACTATGAGTTATATTTCCTTTGCTTTCTTCTACCCTTTAAAAGCATACCGCAAGGTCTGCTCAATCACTCCTACTTTTTCTCTAATTTTTATTCTGACATTCAGATGTCATGACTGACAATCAGAATCCATTTGTAAATCTAGCTCACTGATGGCCTCATCCCCATTCAGGTTATGTGTCTGAGAGCAGTTAAGCAGAAAAGAACAAGAGACAGAAACAAAGTAGTAGCTATACGGCATGGTTCCTAATCACATCTCACCTTTGAAAGGACACAGCTCGAGTCTCCACCCAATTCACTTAAAAGAAGAAGAAGAAGAAAGAAAACACCATGAATGTTAGAATGATGAAGTGAGTTTCATGATTTATCTAGACTGAGATCTGTTATTTTATCTTGATCTTGAGATCTATTATTTTATCTTGCTTCAAAATATATTTTAGATTTGTAAACTTTAATAAAAAATATTATTTAAAAAACTGTTTAATAAAATCCACAAATCTGGAGGACATGATATTTTAATTTTTGGCTTCTCTGTGATTTGACCTGGCTTGAAGACAATACAACTAATAGCACCCATCCATTTCTGACTGGAAATGGAAGACCTCCCAAGAAATTACTATTAGAGAGAAACTTTCATATATCCTGTACTTTTTATAGTAGAATCCATTACAAGAAGTCCTTTTTAAAGTACACATAGACAACACATGTACATTGACAAATGCCATTTATCTCCTTTTTCTCTTTCCATGCAGAAAACCTATATAACAAAATCTTTTGATAGAAAGAGATTTTAACTTTGGCCCTCCACTTCACCAAGAGACAGTCTTGATCAAGATTCTTAAGAAGAGCCACTGCTTCTTCAACAATCTTGATGAAGCCAGTATTATAGGCAAGAGCACACAAGGAAATTAATTTGTGGATTGTCTATTGTCTTTCCTTGGACAACCATAGCAATGACATAAGTAAGAGATGGAGGGTGCCGTACAGGAGGAAAATCAAAGAGAGGCATCAGCAACCTATGCTCACATAGCAGGCTGCACGAGTGATTTTTGAGACTCACAAATGACGGAGGACTTTTAGGTTGCTCATGCAGCTGATTCAGATGAGCAGTAACAGAAGCCTGATTGTGGTAGATCGGCAAATCTTTCTAACACCCTCCTCCAAATTGTTCTAGTAAAGTTAACAGCTTAACCACAGTGGATTGTGTCTCGGAGGATTGTGAGTTCCATTGTTATTCTAAACCAATTTCTCATCTCAGAACTCTTTTACTTCTTTGGTATCCACATCCAGATGGCAGTTCTCTGAGTTCTTTAAAATGCAGAGTATTTCATACAGGCCAGAAATCTGCACCGAAAGATCTACTGGTTACCTAATTACCAACCTTAGTATGTCTGGCACTTTACAGCATGCTAGGATGTTTGAAGAAAGGAAACTCTGAATGTGGTGAAAAGGGAGATAAAAGGAAGCAGAACTGAAGAGGGAGGCACAGAGGTTTTGCTGGAAACACACAGGAGGAATTAAAAACAAGAAGTCCGGGTGTTAGGATGGTCTTTGCAAACTAAGAAAGGAGTTCTTACCGCAAGCTGTGCTTTCTGGAGAAGATTCGCAAGATGAACTCTGACTCCTGATGAGGTTCCAAGGTAGAGGGAACCACCACATAAGTCCCAGGAGGGAGGCGGAAATCCTGAGTCACTTCTCGATCATTCACAAAGAGCGACTGACCCAAAGGTGCATTCCAGATGAAGAAAGAAGGAGGCAGCTTTTTATTATTATCGTGGGACTAAAAAATAAAACAATAAAATAAATCAAGGGCATTTCTCATGATGACTGAGATTTTTTTAAAAAAAAGTAATAGAAGGGAGATGAAGGTTTACATGTTCATGCTGTTTACAATGTTGGCTCAGGCTCTGGGAACAAATATACATACCATTCTGTTCCTGTATTAAAAACAGATGCTGGAGATCATTTCTAGATATTTCTAGATGAAATGCAACACTAAAAACCATGCTAGAATGTTTAAAAACATTAATATTAAGTGGAGGGTGGCAGATTATCACTGGAAAACAGAGATGGTATTCAGCCGGTTTTCACCAGTGGGGGGGGGTTAATGTGACTGGGTGGGCATGGCCAACTTTTTTTTCCCCCAGCTGAAGAGGTTGCAGAAAAAAAAAGACTTTTAACAGCCTCTGACGATCCCAGCTGAGCCGCACTATCATCAGAGGCTTTTTCTTTTTTTTACTTTTAAAAGCATTTTTAGGCCGAAGAGGTTGTAGAAAAAATACTTTTAAAAGTTTTTTTTAAAAGCCTCTGATGATTGCGCGGCTCAGCTGGGCATGGGGGGGGTGCACGGATATCTGCTACCAGTTCTCTGAACCACCCGCCACCATTGCTACCGGATCTGGTCTGAACCGGGAGCATTTCACCCCTGACCCCGGCTCCAAGTTGTGCTACGTATTTAAGCATGTTTTCAAGGCCGGGTGCATGCATGGAAGGTGCACAAATGAGCAAAGTGCATGCACGGAAGACTGGGTGCATGAGCAGACAGCACGCACACACGCAAAGTGAGCGTGCTCATGCACTGTGAACTGGTTACCTTCACTTATCTTTACCGGGTGAAGGTAAGTGAAAGCCACCCCTGCTGAATGGTCAGGGTTTCTTCCTTCTCCTGACACTTTTTACTCCCTATAACTAGAATATTAGTAAATCCAGTCTCCATAATATTCTAAAATGCATGGGGTATGTTTTAATAGAAATATTTGAGCCATTTTACTCATCTCCCCATGTTAGTCTTTCCTCAGTTTCACTTCCTTCCCTCTTGCCCTATGCTTTCTTTGGGTACAGTTTTAGGCCTTCTGAATAATCAGCTCAGAGCAGTTTCCAAGAGACTCTCCAAGACCTTGTAGGCAGGACTTGGAGAAGGTTGAATCTATTTGAACTGGCTGGACAGGCGGATAAATACAAGAGAAGATGATCCATCAGATCAGGTCTGGAGCTTTGTAGGCCTTTAAAGGGGACAACTGCCATATTGAATTGCATCCAGAAGCCAAATGGCAGCCAATGCAGTTCACAAAGTATGAGTAAGTTATTCACAAAGTAAGTAAGTTCATCTAACTGTATCAGGATATATGCATCATTGCTGAAGTTGCTGCATTTTGTATCACGTCTAGTTTGCATATTCTGCTTGATTGCACATCATGTACTATGCCTGACTACAATTGGAGCACCAGAAAGAAATCCGTCAACGATTCAATACTATGTCTATTATGGTCAGGATCATGCAAGAGACAATTTGGTGTTCTAGTCCCACCTTAGGCACAAAGCCAGCAGGCTGGCCTTGGGCCAGTTACTCTCTCTCAGCCCTAGGAAGGAGGTAATGGCAAACGACTTTTGAAAAAAACTGCCAACAAAACTGCAAGGACTTGTCCAGGCGCTCTCTGAGAATCAGACACAAGAACTAAAAATGTGCAATAATAGGGTGATCCAAATGTTTTCAAATTGTATTAAGCTCCATTTTTGTATGAAACCCAAGAATACCAAGCAGGGGCAAACCCTGTCACTACTTGTTCACTACTTGTTCACTCGCAGGCGCTCGCATGCTCACACACTTGTGCAACACTTCTGTGCATGCATAGAAGCATCCGAGTGGGTAGGCGGAGCCTCCCGCCACCGCTGCTACCGGTTCGCCCGAGCCAGGGCGAACTAGTAGCAACCTACCACTGATACCAAGTCTATATTCTTCACAGTGTTCCTGTTCTTGTTTGTTTCATGAAAGCTCCGTTAAGCTTAACCAGACTTACTTCTGTGTAAGCATGCTTAGAATTACAACCGTAGATATAGTTTGAGCACTGCATATGACCATGAGGAAAAACTTGCCCTTTGATTAGGCATTTCTATCACCAACAACTAAAGAGAATACTCAGCACAGAAAGACTATCAATAATTACATTGGCTAAGAAAAATGGAGCCTCCCGGAGCCAGCCATACCTCACAATGACTCTGACATTTTACTCTCCAATGGACTTTGTTACCACAAGAGCATTTGCAGAGCAACTTTTGCCCTCTCCTTCACTCTCGTTGTATTTCTCTCTTGCTAATGGAGCCATTTATCATCTGCTAAGAGGGTGGGGTTGCCCCTTAGAATGCATCATATATTAAATGCAAAGCATTTATGCTTTGGTCAATGCTGTGATTCATTGTATTTCCAATTTTAAAACTGCTCTTGGTTTTGTACTTCACTATATTAATCTTGATGTTCAATACATGTCTGAAATTACCTCTTAGCAGTCTCTGGCTCCAAGCTTCAATGAGCTTAAATGGCAAAGTGCTGTCTCCCAATTGGTCCAAAGTGCCACATGAAAGACAAATAGATTTGGTTTCCCTGCTCTAGCCAGATAATGTAGCTAGCCATCCCCTATAGCCTTAAGAGCTGCCTATGGGAAGCAATGACAGCCTGACAGGTTTCACAGCAAAGCAACATGTAGAGCTTAGCTTTTAAAGCACAAAAGCCTGGTGAGTTCACCCAGGAACAGAATATTCTCATTAAATCTGAAGTAAAATTTCAGAACATTTGGAGGATTGTCAGCATTTGAATTTGTGTACTACTCTCAAACCTTACTAAACCTTGAGTGCTTTTGACAAGTTGCACAATCTCCTTGGGATTTGAGTTTTGTCGTTCATTAAATGCAAGCTCATTTAAGGGAGGCTGTATGCAGTAAACTGGATTTAATTTTAAAAGATAGTTGTTCTGCAAGTTGTTCTCTGTCTTTCCATTTTCTTATCTTACCATTATGGCCTTCAAGAAGCTGAAAACCTGGGCACAATGTATGCCAAATATGATAGTTTGAGCCTTGTCATTAATGCCTTGAGTAAGGACTCTGATTGCCTTGCTTTATGATCCATTTGTAGATTTTTATTGTTACCCGTAGTATTCCCGAGAGTCTCCTCTATCATAAAACTTCAAAAGTGTCATTGCTCCTTCCATTTGCATCTTCAAAATCCAATTTTCCTTAATTCCACAGAGTACCACAAGGAAAACTATTGTCTGGACAATTTGGTTCTTTATAGTTAGTGACTTGTCATTGTATCTTTTCCATGCCTTCATTGCTGTCCTACTAAGTGCTGATTTGCATCATATTTCATTATTACTGATTCCCTTACTGTTGATAGTCAATCCTACATCATCTCACATACATGATCTAGAATCATGTATGTATAACTCTTTAAATATATATAAATCAAATAAATAAATCAAAGGCAAAAATGTAGAGGGACTAGGTAATGACTTTGAAGGATAGTAGAAAGAGCCGCAACCAATTCAACAATCAGATAAGAGGGGCATGAGCCTGGGCCAAAAAATTAATTTGAGTAAACATCTCAAACAGACCTTCCCTAGCACACAGTAAGATAAAGGGAGGCAGAGGGCAGGACATTCAGATTTGCAATATTTAGTTATTACTTTAGCTCTTACCATAAAAGTAGCCCTAACCTATAGGGCTAAAGTAGCCCTGGCAACAGTTTTTAGTCTGATTTATCTTGTTAGGATAACATCAATCTTAGTTCTTATTCCAATGGAACACGTTCATTAGAGGACTTCATATGACACCTAATTGTAGTTTTTTCATTGCTAGATGGAAATATAATATACCCAGGATTTTTAGTTACTTACTAGGCGATTCATAACCCATTGGGTCACCATTTCAGAGATAGTTCTTTGCCAAAATAGACAAATAGAATGACCACAGTCAGGCAAAAAGCAGTGGGAGTGGGAATGATATTTGACTTTCTGCTGTCTTCCTCATTGACCTTCCTTCCTGCCAGGAAGCTGGCAGAGAATGTTAGAAATTATTATATGTCCATAGCTGACCATGACAATGCAGAGGTACTATAGCATGGTGGTGCTGAAACAACCACAATTCTGCCAAATCTCAGTCCCATGGGTTCCATATTTGGGATGCATTCTTTAAGCTAGCCTACCTGAAATATGTTTATTCAACGATTCACCATTTCACTCAACTGAAGGCTACAAATACACAAGGAGACTTTCAGTGGCATATAGATTTGCGATATGGATTTCATCTTGGCACTAATGCACTCTCTTTTTTATGTTCACAGACTATTCTCAGGCTACCTTAGTAACAGTTTTACGCCATTTATGATCTGATTTGATGGTGAGTTTTTTGGCTTTATGTTGATTATGTTATCCCATTGGTGTTGTTCTACAAAAAGTTTGATGTTATTAGATTGGACTGGACAACAAAGATTTTGCTTCCTCAACACTCTTGGGCTTATTTTATAGATTTTGGACTGCTAATCAAATAAATAACCTGTGTAAGCTATCGCATGCTGTTTTATAGAAGTCTTCTTACACAAAGGCAATGGACATCTTTCAGTATCTGTTAGTTATGCTGCATACATTAAAAAACAAAAACATGGAACTGATGTTGAAGCACATCCAGTACACCAAATACAGCTGGAATATCTGTGGATATCTAAAAGTAGTGACTTGACTGCTTGGAATGCAGTCTGAGTATACTAAGTACTGTTGTTACATAAGTAAATGGAACAGCTGTGCATTGTATTAAAAATAAAGGGCCACTTGGGAAGAATTTTGATTGGGAAGAATAGGACAAAAAAAAACATGGTACATGAACCACTTGTTTCCCAATAAAGATATTTTTGCCTCCACTTCATATAAAACCTGAACTAATGTTGTGAAAGCAATGAACATGGAAAGTGAAGATATTCATTATTTGAGACAGATGTTTCTGAGAATAACTGATGCCAAGATTAAGGAAGGCATTTTTGTTGGTCCACAGACCAGATACATTATCAATGACAAGTGGTTTGAAGATCCGTTAGTGGGGCTAGAGAAAATCCCCTGGAAAGCATTCAAGGATATTGAGACTTTTCCTGGCATCTACAGAGCACCAAACTACACTCAGCTGGTTGACAAACTTCTTACAGCACACAAGACCATGAAACGCAACATGTCACCAAAGATTCATTTTCTGCATCCATACTTGAACTTCTTTCCTAAAAATCTAGTTGCAATCAGTGACAGACATGGCGAAAGTTTTCACCAGCATATTGCCACAATGGAAAAACAGCATCAGGGCAACTGGAGTCAGTACTGGATAACTGTTGTTCATATCACAAGATGTATTTTGTTTTGAGCACAAACAAACAAAAATCAGCAGCAAAACACTTTAGGCCCTCTTGACCTCATGCAGTACGTCAGAAACATAATGCAATTAAATACATTATAGTAATTAAAAGTTAATCACATATTTCTCAAGATTCCTGTGTGATTCAGTCATTCTGAAATTATATTTGTATTCAATTTGAAGGCGTCTATCATAATTACCAAAAGTTTTTCAGAAAACAAAACTTTTGAAAAAATTATTGTCCAGTGTATTGATTTAAAGCAAAACTGTCCAGAGCATGTTATTCATTCATGGATCATTAGCCTGGAGCCATACAAGTATTCCTCAACTTATGAACAGTCACTTAGTGACTGTTCAATGTTATGACAGAAACACACACCAAAGGCTACTTATGACCCAGTTTTGAGATTAGAGCCACTGCAATGCCACTGCAGTCATTTGCCCATATGACCAACTGCAGGGATGCTGTAGTGCCCCTTCCTAGCTATCTCCCTGCTTTTCCTGCCCTACTGGGTCTCCACAGACCTTGGGACAACTTTCCCTCCCCCGAGGTCCCTGCAGGGCTTGGGCTGCTAAAACAGAGGTGTGCTCTGCTCACACTCTCACAGATTCTTGTGAGAGGATAATACTTTTCCAAACCATTTTCAAAGCACATGAAAATGGACATGAATTGTAAATGAAAATGTGTACACTTTTACATTAATGCATGGATTTGTAAAATGAACATGTTTGGAAAAAATACAGATATTATGTACAATTGATGTTAAAAAGATGTTGAGACTCTAGAAAGAGTGCAGAGAAGAACAACAAAGATGATTAGGGGACTGGAGGCTAAAACATATGAAGAATGGTTGCTGGAACTGGGTCTGTCTAGTCTTATGAAAAGAACTAGGGGGTGACATGATAGCAGGGTTCCAATATCTCAGGGGTTGCCACAAAGAAAAGGGAGTCAAGCTATTCTCCAAAGCATTTGAGGGTAGGACAAGAACCAATGGATGGAAACTAATCAAGGAGAGAAGCAACTAAAAACTAAGGAGAAATTTCCTGACAGAACAATTAATCAGTGGAACAACTTGCCTCCAGAAGTTGTAAATCCCCCAACCCTGCAAATTTTTAAGAAGAGAATGGATAATCATTTGTCTGAAATGGTATAGGGTTTCCTGCCTGAGCAGGGGGTTGGACTAGAAGACCTCCAAGGTCCCTTCCAACTCTGTTATTCTATTCTACTATAAATTTAGTGATAATCTGAATGTGGTCAGGTCAGTTTCTAATAGTATCTAAAAAGATATTAGGGAAAAGTGGAGCTAAAAGAAAAGGAAAAAAAGAATAAAGAAAAATTACAATTTCTGAATAAAAATGAAAACATGAAAAACAATTAGAATATTAGATTTCTGCTCTTCCAAAAGTCACCAAACTACAGGGACTTCACTAAGAATCCAGAGATATAGAAATAAAATGTTCGAGAATATTCATGTTTGGAAAAGCTGTTCTAATGAACAATGGCATCTAATCTCCTGAATGCAGCTTTTTCTCATCCCAAAATACATTTATTAAATTTGAAAAATTCAACTTATTTGATATGAAGTATCTCAGAACTATTATTTAAGGCTAGCTATATGCAGTGGAGAAAAATGTTCATATCGATTTAGTGGCATCTACAAATAATTTCCACAAATCAGCCAAAAAGGTAGTTGAACATCTCCCAGGAATGTATAATTATTATAGCCAGAAAAGAAGGGGGGAAGGGGAAAAAATGTAATAAAACCATTTCTCACTCAACCTTGTCTACTGCTTCTGGGCATATCCCAGGAACATTGCCATTCATCCTTAATTAAGCCATAAAAGTGCATTATCTTGAAATGTATTCAATCACTTTGGCATTAACAGTCATTTTTTTCTAATTTCCTTAAGTAGCTTATCTAAAATAAGAACAAGGAGTACTGAATACTATACACCTGAATGCCATATCTAAACACTCACATTGGACAGTGTTCAGGTCTGGAACAGCCAAAAAAATATATCAAGATTGTGAACAAATTCAACAATAATTTCTAGAAAAATTATTAAGATTTCAGTCTGAATATTTCACCCCTTGAAAGCAATATATTTCAACATTTTCACATAAAGACCCATGTATTTTATGATGCATAATACTTAAAATAAATCCATTGCAATCACTGAGACATGTTCTTCATTACTAATTTAAGTCTATTGCACTTCAGACTGTCTACCTTCAACATCATGTCTCCAAAATTCAGACTCTGAATAAATGAAAATCATATTTACAGCAGAAATTAATACAGCAGAAAGTCAGTTTTGCTGCATTCGTTGAAGTTAGTTGCACGTTTTGTGCTTAACCTTAATTTGGTAAAAAAGCAAGGGAAAGTAATGTAAAAGAACTATGGTATCAAACTTTGCCTTCCACACACACAAAAGATGGAAAGGTTCTACATACCTCCTGGTCCACCTAGAAGGAAGAGAAAGGACATGTGTCAGCAAGTAAACACCAAGGCTTTTAAAAGTGAGAATTGTTAAATGGTAGACCTAATCAGAACATGAAAGCATTAAACTCATCAACCAACTAGTGGTGGGTTTCACTTACCTTTGCTACCAGTTTGCTTGCGCGTGCACCATTTCTGCGCAAACGCAGAGTGTATTTGATGATGTCCGAGCAGGTGGGCGGAACGTCTTGGCGCCGCTACTACCAATTTGCCTGAACTGGGGCAAACCGGTAGCAACCTACCACTGAACCAGACCTTCTACCATTGTTGATTAATCTTTTGCAAGGAGGGTTGTTTAGGCCTACATTGTCCTTAAAACAGGGGTGAAATCTACTGACCTTCCTTACCGGTTTGTAGACTCACGCACTGTCTGTGCGTCACATGCGCATACAGATCTTCTGCGCATGCGCAAAACATTCTGTGCATGCGCAGAAGGTAAAAAACACATTACTTCCTGGTTAAAACCAGGAAGTAATGACATCTGGGTGGGTGGACGGAGCTTTGCTCCGCCATTGCTACCATATCGCCGAACCACCGGCAAAGATAGCTACTGGATCGGATAATCCGGTCCAATCTGGGAGCATTTCACCCCTGTTTTAAAACCCTTTGCACCTTTTTAGAAGTGTAGAAGACATTGTGCTAAATATAGTAGAAAATGTTGGTGTGTTTACTAGGGAATTGTCAAATCAGGAAAGGTTTTGATTGCTAGGCAAAACTTGGGTGTAGGATCTTATCTATATTTTCTTTATATGATATTCTTGTAATCCTGGCCCTTCTTCTTTTTTCTGCCTGTAGTTTATCATCTCTTCATCTTAATTTAATAACAATCTTTATAAAGCTAAATATTTTAATATGTTATTACAAGTTCTAACTGCAACAAGAAAACTTAAATACAAACTAGACAGAAAAAGAGTAAAACGTTCAAGAGAAGAAAAAATAACTAAATATTCAGCTCCTGTTTGATGGAACTGGGACATCTCTGTTGGTTAAGATCACAGTCCCGTATTGGAAAAGAAGTTGATGTTTATAATATTTGCTTGGCAAAGCCAAGGAGCTTCCTTCTCTTCATCTTGAGCAATTCAAACCCCCATTTAACCACAATTCTCTTTACCTTATAGAGTGATAAGCCTATGTGCAAATGAGGGACCCGATTCCGATGTTTGCCGCTATGTTTTTGTATCAGAGACACCAACACGCTGCAGGAGTATAAAGATCTTTTGCTTCCATTGCCTTGCAAAACTTTCAACAAGTATTGGGGATTCATCCAAAAAGAGCCTGAGGGAAGAAAGGGCAAAAATGCAGGCCTCAGTCCTCAGAATGTCATTCTGTCGCCTGGTTGTGAAATTTATGTGAAGAGACTGCTAACCACAACAACAAAAATCCACAAAAATGGAATAGAGCTAACATTAAGAAAAATGTCACATAGACTATAAACTGTTTTATTGATCTAACTGGTCTGGTTTAAAATAAGCAAGCAAGAAAAATATTTTCCAAGGTAAGACTGTATACATTAAAAGGACTAAAAGTCTTCCTTAGCAGTTATATAGTACCATAATAGAGAATGTTATCCATCTGGTGCTGCCAAAATATTTTGGACTGCAACTCCCATTCGCCTTAATGAACATGGCCAAATCATGAATAAAAGAACCTGCAAGCCAAAATACTTGGAAGGATCAAAACACTTTAAGGAAGACTGTGGCCATTTCCATATGGCTTCATTTATATTTTCCAATTGTTCTAAATCCTTTTTGAAGCTGTATCTTTGATCATCTTCACTGCTATAGACATTGGAACACACAGCAAATAGTGAATGCTATGAAATCTTTTGCTTACTAATAGGAGAATGCAAAAACTATTACCCAATCAATGCCCTTCACCATCTACTATAGGTCCTACAGCAACATGTCAAACACACAGGTGATATAAAACAAAAGAAATTAAATAATTGTTACCATTCCTACAAATCCATTATTTTATTTTATTTTAGAAAATAGTGTATAACAATTTTGATTTTCTGGACTGGGTCGAAGGATTGGGAATGAGGGAGGGGACATTTTATGGTGCTTCTCCACGTTTCTTCAGGACCGGTTTTAGTAGGTGTTAGATGGAAGAGACACTCCTGTTCTCAACTCCTCCTTTGCAGGTGCCACAAAGGTTTGATTTTCTCCAACTCTTATTCAACATGTACTGTATGTGAAATTGCTGGATGAGCTTATCCACCAGTTTGGGGTTTGGTATCAACCATAAGCTGATGATACCCAATTAGATCCTTCAGCCCCAGTCCAGTCAAGTAAGATGGTTCTGACCCAGTGCATCAAAGCTGAGTGGATCTAAATATGATGGAAGTCTTTGATTAAGTTCCACCAAGTCTGGGTAGATACAGTTATTGGGACAACTTACTTTAGGGGGATATTGTATTTTTAGCCTTGGAGGGGATTCCAAGTAGTGCCCAACTTGGGGCTTTCATGGATTCACAGCTCCTGCTTGATGGACAAGTGGCAACTATGATGTGCAATTTGCACCCTTTCCTCAGATGAGAAGGTATTCAGACAGACATTCATGCCCTAAACACTTCACAGCTTGAAGATTACATTGTGCTCTATAGGAGACTGCCACTGAATACCACTGAGAAATTTCAACTGGTCCAGAATGCAATGGCATGGCAGTGATATGCATATGTGACAGGTGTGAAATCCTCTGAAATCTGCTACTGGTTCTGTGAGTCTGCTATCGAGTGAGCGCATAGGTGAGGTGCACCCACACGGCACTAAAAAAGTAACATTTTGAAGCCTTCCAATCAAAAGGTAAGTAGAACAGCGAGGGGGGGAATCCGCTGTGCCACACAATTTAGATTAGCTAGAAAGCAGGAAATCTAACAATTCTAGTTAATATAAATCACATGTCACAGCTGATCATTGCCCAGCTGATCGTCGGAAATACCAGTTCGGCCGAACCGATAGCATTTTTTACTACTGGTTCACCCGAACCAGTCTGAACCAGTAGCATTTCACCCCTGATATGTAACATCTTTTCTCTGCAAACCTGCAGAGTGTAATTGGGTGTGATTCAATGTACTGGTTATGATGTATAAAGCCCTATGTAGCATAAACCTTGGATATTTGAGGTGGCATCTACCCAGCTAATTTAAGATTTAAGTTGGCACATTTGGGGTTCTTCCAATTAAACCATGTCATCTATCAGTACCCAAGAAGTGTTCCTTCTCTACCACAGTGGCTGTTCTCTGCAATAAGATTCCACTGCAGATCAGATGACTCCAATCCGGTTGACATTTTGGGGATCATAAACACCTGGTTGTTTTCCAAGACTGTGGGGTTCAATGGCTAGAACCCCCTCTGATAGATTATTTATTGCTTTTTATTATATTTTTTTATATTGTCTGGTATTTTGTGGTTTGCCCAAAGCCGTTTGGAGTCAAATGGCATCAGACTGAATAATAACAACAATACCCAT
Source organism: Ptyas mucosa (assembly GCA_012654045.1). NCBI lineage: Eukaryota > Metazoa > Chordata > Lepidosauria > Squamata > Colubridae > Ptyas > Ptyas mucosa. Next base: position 38,857,669 of record WNWU01000005.1, read on the forward strand.
CAAGATAAGGCAGAATTGCGTTTGGAGCCACTGGTTTTGGAACAACAAATGCATAAAGTAGCTGCTTTGCCATCCTACACCAAAAACCCAATAAATAACCTGGCACTTTGTGTTTTTCCCCCTGCTTAAAAGGAGGAGGAAATAATGAAAACTCTTGTGAGCTTCACTCAGTTCCTTTGTCTGGGTTATTGTGGAGGGTAAGTATGTACACTTGGAACAATTTGCAGAATCCAAAACAGAGCAAAATGATTTGGGGCTACATTGAGATGGTTGAGTAATTGCGGTAAAAGAGAACCCTTGGAATTTTCAAGCCATCTTCCCCTTTAGGAGCCTCTCAACAAATGATAGATAGTCCTCATTTAGCAACCATTCATTTGAAATTTATTTATTTAATTATTTAATGTGTTAAGCAATAGCCTTCATACTTTTGTATATACCTGCTTAGTAGGGCTTTCGCCCCCCCCCCCCCAAAGCGGTGTTCTTTTTTATACAAAGTCAGCTTATTCCCCCCACAATCTGGGTCATCATTTTAGCTGCCTCGAAAGGATGGAAGGCTGAGTCAACCTTGAGCCTGGTGAGATTCGAATTTGCAGTAATTGCAGGCAGCTGGTGTTACTTAACAGCACTTAACAGCACTTAGTCTGCTGCGCCACCAAGGCTCAAGGTTAAAGTTACAATTGAAGGCACTGAATGAAGAGGACTTACATCTCATCCTCAATTGCAGTTGTTGCAGGTCATGTGATCGCCACATGTGAACTTCTCGGCCTGCTTCCCACAAGCAAAGTAAATAAGGAAGCGGGCAGGAAGTCAAAAGCCCTAGTCACTTGCTTAGTGAGGTCCTGCAATCACAACAGGATTGTTGTTGCTAAGCAAATGCAGTCACATAACATCATACTTTATGATCGCATCACTTAGCAATGGGCATTCTGGTCCCTATTACCACTGTTAAGCATGGACCACCTGCAATACATCTGGAAGGCGGTTTATATTCTTATCAGTTCCTGCTTGTGGGGAAACTGCCCACCAACTCTGCAAAGGGAAAAAAACACTTTTTTTTCCCACATATAAGCTGATGTGTGTGCTGAAGCACATCATTATTCAACAGAAATAGTTTAAGAAGAATTCTTCAGCAGGAGTTAACTGAGCATTTTGATATCATATCATTCAATATTATATGATTGCCTTCAAGTTGCTCCATAGACATTATTATAAGGGAGCAGATGCACAGCTCCTTAAACCAAGGCATTATTTTTTCAAACCTCATCTCCCCAGGAAGTCTCACCTCTGAAGTTCTTCAATCTGCCACCTGCTGTGCTTCCTTTGATCCATTTGCCAAAATGCGTAGAGCACATCCACTTCTTCCCATCTTCCTGACTCATGAGATCAGGAGTCAATTTACAGATCATCAGATCCACAAAATGAATTTTCAAGTCTTCCAGTGACATCCTATGATTAAAGAAATTAAAAAAAACTCACCTTGTTTTATGACCAGATAGGTAAACCAGGAACAGGGTTTTGATTATGTGGCATGGCCAACAACCTACCTTTTTTAAAAAATCACCTGTCACCTTGTCTAATTAGCATTGATAAAGAGGATAGGTGTCACCAAAGGAGAAGATAAAAGTAAATGCAGATTTTGTGTAAAATGCCTGACATATCATTAGTGCTAAAACATGAATGTGACTGTAAGAGCGAAAAGGCAAGAGCAAAGAAAAATTACCTGAGGAATGTTATTTGTCAAAAAGCATAACATTAAAATCTATGTTGATATTGCCATCTAGTGGTAAAAAATGCTATAATATGAAAACATAGAATAAATAACTTTCTGACTCTGTAGTTACGGAGCGTGTATGTGTGTGCATTTGCGCATATGTGTGAAACCATTGTGCATATGCTTGTGTGAAATGTATGCATGTGATTGCATATGTGATGACAAGTATGAATGTATGTGGAAACGTGTGACAAGCTTTGGGTTTTCACAAATGACCTTTTTTAAAATCAAACATAAACTACTTGCAAGAATTTCATTGGTATAGATCGGAGTAAGATGTGTCTAATTTTATAATAGGTTTTAGATTCAACTCTCATCTCATCTCCTCTAAACTCCATATAGGACAGTGATGGCTACCCTTTTTGCTGTCACGTGCCAAAGGTGGACGGAGTGTGGGGGGTCATGCATGTGTGGGCCTCTATGTAGAATTCAATGTGCCTCCCACTCCCCCTGCTTTTGCACATGACCCCTCTTGCTCCCCCCACTTTTGGCACATGATGGCACGACAGGCTTGATTTTTCACTCTCCCCAGGCTCGAGAGGCTTTCTTGGAGCCTGGGGAGGGCAAAAACTACCTTCCCCACACACATCCCCCCCCAGAGGCCCTCCGGAGGCTGGAAGTGGCCCATTTCCTGACTTCTGGTGGGTCCAGAAGGCCTGAAAATCAGCTGGCCAGCGCACATATGTGCGCTGGAGCTGAGCTAGGGCAACGCTTGCGTGCCCACAGATATGGCTCTGCATGCCCCCTGTGGTTATCCGCCATCACCAATATAGGAAATGCAGCAATAACTGTAACTGATCCACTACTTAGTCCACTTATTTCTGAGACTACACCAACTCTTATAGTTGGGAAGTTCTTCTAACATTTAATGAGGAAACTGTTTCTCTGCAGTTTCTTACATTAATTGTAAGCCTGCATTCTGGAGCAGTGGAAAACGAGTTAACATAATACTCTTTTGCACAATATTCTTTGGAAGTTTCAAGATAGTTGCAATAAAGCACTGTGAAGCGGTATATAAGTCTAAGTTCTATTGCTACCTTAATGCTTTCGTTTGCAAACTAAACACATCTACTCTCTGTCATCATCAAAATCCCTACTTTGTTATTGGTCACTAAGTATTCTTTACTGTACTAAATATTCTTTATGCAGGAATCTCTTATTAGCTCTCAGGGTGTGCTTCTAACAATCCTCCTCTACATACATTGGAGTCAAATATTCATATTCATTCTGACCAGAGATGGGCTTCACATACTGTAGCAACCAGCACCGGAAATGTGAGCTCGTGCAAGCACCATCCGCACATGCATGCAGCATCACAAAACATGGCAATTTGCTCTCATGCACTATCCGCACATGTGTGCGACGTCAAACAACATGGCAATTCGTTCACATGCACCCTCCACACCAGTGGTGGGTTGCCCCCAGTTCGGACTGGTTCGCAAGAACTTTAGTAAAACTGGTGGGAGGCTCCGCCCACTGCCCTGGATGTCATCATCAGCGATCTGCGCATGCAATCCCATTGTGAACGCTAGTAAAGGTAAGTAGAACCCACTCCAGGTCCACACATGCATGCGGCATCAAAAACACAGCAATATAGGACGGATTGCACCCGGGCGGGTGGGCAGGCCCACCTGCAGCTCGCCACTACCAGTTTGCTTGAACTGGCCCAAACTGGCTGAATACCACCTCTGATTCTGACTACTCAAAATTTGATGCATACTCACCAAATATCTTATTATTATTTTTATTTGTTACCTGATGGATGTTTTAACATGATAATTACACACTAGCTCTACAGTTGAATATTAAAATTTGAATATATGGAATATTCTTCTGGCACATAATTTATTTTACTATTTCTGATTGCTAGAGCTAAGGGATATCCTGGATTGAGTAAATTTATTGTGGCTGTGCAAAGCTTTGATGAAGCAATTCAACTGGAAGGTGATTCAAGTGAAGCACATCACTGAAGAAAGTGGGTGGTATTCACCCCATGAGAGATGGAGCAACAGGCCTGCAGTCTGATATCCATTCCCTTTTTCATCTTTCCCTGCTTCAGCCCTACCACTTCTATTCAGAGGCACGAACTTAAACGAAGAAGATTGTTCAAAATAATACCAGTACTGAGCAAAAGCATCTGGGAAAAGAATAGATTGAAAGACACAGCCATGTATTATTTCATGAAAGTACCAGAATTCTCCATCATCGGAATTTCTTCGTAGCAAAATCTTTTCTTTGGGGCTGAGCAGCTCCCATTTTCCAGAGCTAAAGTAAAATTTAAAAAAAAGATGATTGTAAAACAGAGCTCACTCAGCTTTGATGCATTAAGAATTACAGGTTCAGTGAAGGTCTGAACTACCAGGCAACACATTCAGTTTAGAAAGAGCTTATGCTGAATTGCAGCTTTCTCTGGACATCCAAAATTTACCTATTCTCATTTCTCCAGCCCTAAATTAATGGGGCATGTTTATTTACCTGATATATAATGTTTAGTTGGAAAATTGCATTACAAAATTCAGAGGAAATTGAATTTTCAGATAATACCTGAAATTTGGTTGATTCGTTACTGGAAGTCCCCACTTATTGATGGTAATTGGAACCAGCAACTCTATTACTAAATAATGTGGTTATAAGACATGAGGTCAGGCAACCACGCCAATTTACAACAGCCATTCTGTCAGCCCCAGTTGCTCTTGTTAGGCAAATATTGCATGGTTACAATATCCTATGGTAATGTGATTGCCATTTGCGATCTCCTGTCAACGTCCCCATTGACTTTGCTTGTTAGAAGCCAGCAGTGAAGGTCACAAATAGTGATCATGTGACCATGGGACACTGTGATGTTATAACTGTGAGCCAATTACTGACCACCTGAAACTCAATCATATGACCGCAGGGACACCAAAACAGCCACAACTATGATGACTCATTCAGCAATTCATACAGTTGCTGAATGAGTGGATGTTAAACAGTGCAGTTTAAATTTAAATTTAAAAGTGCAAAATACGTAAATACTTATTAAATTCAATGTTTCCTCTCTTTTTTTATCCTAGTTAATCCTCAAAATGTTTTTCCATATAAAGAAGAAGCCTTAAATAATCTTTTAAGGAGAAGTCAGCTGATTTACTATGTAAATTTACTTTCTATGGATTCCTCACATATATTATTGTTAATATATAGGTTCATTTTTGTATAATTAGTGCATTCACGTTCTGTTAAACTACAGATAAATTTATTTATATGCTATTATTGATTCTATATCTTTAAATCAACAAATAAATAGTATTGCAACTAAAAATCAGCGCTATCAAGGAAAGCTTTATCAAAACTTTAGCAGAAAAAGATTCACTTCCTATGGATTTTCTCACCCCCATCATAACTGCTTATATAAGTTGCTGATATCCTCACTTTTGATCAAGACATGTTTAAAAATCTCCAATTAATTTGGGGTAGTGGAATTCCTACTAAACAAATCGCACTGCTGAGATTTTAATCTATTTTAGGTGAAACTAGGGAAAGGTACAAAGTTTCTTTTTCATACAGCTGCACCACCATGTTTTGTTTTCTGGTAATGTGTTTAAGGTTCACCCAAGTTCAGTTCCACTAGTGCTGTCTGATCTTTCAAAACAGCTCAATGTTGTGTTCTAACTGATGACCTTGTCTGTGTTAATCTCTGCCTGTGGGTGGCATTGAGATTGCATCCATCTGAAGTGTCACTTCATTTTGCTGTAAGGACTCACCTGTCACTCCAATCGCCTTTCCACTCAACTTTTCCCCAGGGATTTCTTAGTCTTACTAAATTTTCAGGTCCATGTTTGCATGTCACCTTTGGGAAACAATAACAGATTGCTACAGTAAGAATTATTCTTCAACTTTCCATTGCTTTGGGTAACTATAACTTTCTAAGTAAAATACAAGATACTAGTATGGGTTTAGTAAATACTGAGTAACTGGATGCCTAAATATTTGTAAGGGCATCCAGGTTCCATAAGCCCAATAATATATTCTGCCAAGTTTTATCCATCAGTAAATAGTTTGCCATTTACCAAAAGAAGCCAAATGTATGGCGACGTGCTGGAGAACTGGGAAGAAGGCTATGATTCTGACTTTAAAGAGGATAATCTATATTAGAAGGGGCGCCCTGTCTAAAATATAAAGATAAAGAACCATGGAGAGAGCTATGAACAGTGGTGGGATTCAAATAATTTAACAACCGGTTCTCTGCCCTAATGACCAACTGGGTAGGCACAGCTCGGTAGTCATGTGACTCGGTGGGCGTGGCCAACTCAACATCACTCACATCAATGGGCACTTTGCCTTAGTTGTTATAATGTAATAAGGGTTAACTGTAGAGGCAGTTTCTGTAAGCAGGGTAATAAAGATTAGGCTAGAAACAACACCAGAATGTTTCCTTCCTGCCTTCTTTACAGGATTAGCTCTGTAAAGTGGGAAAAAAACAAAATGAGATTTCTTCCAACAACCGGTTCTCCGAACTGCTTAGAAAGATAACAACCAGTTCTCCCAAATAGGTTCGAACTGGCTGAATCCCACCACTGGCTATGAGTGATCTGAAGTTGACCATCAATATTCAACATTGGAACTATAGACTGTATACAGAAGTAATCTAATTCTAGTCTTCTTTACCACAGTGAGATATATTTGTAGTATCTATTATTCAGCATATTGAATCAGCAACTAACCACATGGGCTGACTTCACATACCCTGCTAGGTTAAAATGTGGTTGGGTGGCTTGCATTCAGTATGCAAAGTGGAAACTAGATATAGTGCATGCGTTCAGGGTTTTGGCCATACGATTTGCAAAAGAAAACACTAGACCCCTCCATTTCCCACTGTCCTCATTTTAGCAAGATAAAATTTGCTCAGCTTAGCTTAGCTACTGTCAGCAGAGCTCATGAATCAGTTACTGCTTTTGATTTACACAAGAGGCTAGCTATTACTCTTCTATCTTTTATTCATGCCATTAAAGGGAATATGGTAAAGCAGCTCCGTAGCTGCCTCTGTGCCTTCATAGGTTTTGCAAAATATCATTCATAGCTTTGGTCTATATGTGACAGCCCTACAAAGATTTTTTGTGCTTCCCCAGCCCCTTCCTCATTACTGTGAATTTTCAGTCAGTTATTGAAGTTAGTGATTCTAAGTCTAGCTAAGGTAAGAGGAATGGAGATTCAGCTTATAAATAAATCGGTTGGGGTTGGTCTAAGAAAAATACAGGTTTTTGCCTAGTGTTTTCTGCTTTGCTCTGGTCCAGGGGTCTGCAACCTTAAACACTCAAAGAGCCATTTGGACCCATTTCCCACTGAAAAGAAAACACCGGGAGTCACAAAATTCTTCCTGTGCCTGACTATTTCTTGAGCGGCCGCAAAACTAGCATATGTAGTTGAATTAAACATTCTGTTTTCTTCTGAAACTTTTCTTTTCTTGGCTTTATCCATGGTTGGTCTACCAGGGGTTGAAAAGCTCAATAAATCGTGTGCTGGTGGGTGTCGCACATTGGCTGTTGTGATGCATATTTTGAGTGACAGGGAGCCGCAGCAGAGGAGTAAAAGAGCCACATGCGGCTCCAGAGCCACAGGTTGCTGACCCCTGCTCTAGTTCTTTCCCTACTCCAAGTGCAGGCCCCAGCATATTCCTTAAGGGCCCCCATACTTCTGTTTCAAAAAGGCCATTGAAGTGGTCAGGACTTGGTATTATGGTAACTAATCTTGAATTGTATAAGGGCAATATTACAAACAGAGGTTTCAGTGACCCTCTTCTATCTGCCATCAATGGCAACACAGCAAAGCTTTATGAGCTTGATTAAGGTAAGATTCAATAGCCCAATTAAAGATTTTGAAGAGCCAATTTTTATTTGTTTGTTTGTTTATATCCCACCTTTGTTGTTTTTACAAATAACTCAAGGTGGCAAATGTATCCAACATATCGTCTTTCTATTTTCCCCTGAGGAACAATCCTGTGAGGTGGGTTGGTCTGAGAGAGAGAGAGAGATAGTGGTTGGCCTCTACCACTCAGCTGGCTTTCCATGCCTAAGGCAGGACTTGAACTCATTTTCCTGCTTTCTAGCCTGGTGCCTTAACCACTAGTTCAGACTGGCTTTTATGACCTATTTGCAGAGACTGCAGTTTATCTGCAACAGCAGTTAAAATTATCTGGTTCACAACTTAACCTAAATCATGGCTTAATGAAAAATACAAAATTAGCTGGATTCCCGCAGCAAACCACATCGTGGCGTAACACAATATATGTATTTAGCAAATGGTTCTCACTTTTCTGAGAACCATTTGCTTTCTCCCATTCCTTCTAGTCAAGAATAACTTGGCAATTTAAAGGAAAGAAGAATGAATGACACTATAAAGCCTGAAATACATATAGCCTCCACATTGTTGGAGCCGCCCTGAGTCTTCGGAGAGGGGCAACATATACATTTAATTAATTAAATTAGATTAAATTAAATTGTTCTATTGTGCTCCCTAAGAATCTTTTCTGTCTTTAGCTGCTGAACATCACCTTCAGAATTGTTCTTCATTTTGAGGCAGGAAATGTACACCAAAAGCATCAAAGTATAAGTTCTTAAACTGGTATCATAATATTGTTTTTAAAAAGCTTTCCTTGAAGCTTAAGAAAAGTCAAAACAAAAAGTTCTGATATCACCTGTCTCAACATGGCCTTCCCACTTACATTAGTGCCCCAACTTAGGCTTAGGGCCCGGGTACTTTGGGACCGCCTACTACCTCCAATAGCCTCCATACAAACAATGTCAACTGGCAGCCCCCAGGGGGAGAGCTTTCTCTGTGGGGGCACCCACTATCTGGAACGACCTCCCCCCAGAGATTCGACGGATCCCGGATCTTCGTGCCTTCCGACGTGAATTAAAAACTTTTTTGTTTCGTCAGGCGGGCCTGGCCTAATTTCTTCCCTTTCTGTATGAAAATTTTAATTTTATAATTTTTAAATTTTAAATTTGGGGTTTTAATATTTTGTAATGGGTTTTAGATTGTTGGGGCAATTATTTAATCTGGTTTTAAATTGGTTCTTAAATTTTTGTATCTATGTTTTTTATCTTTGCCTGTTCACCGCCCTGAGTCCCTTCGGGGAGAAGGGCGGTCTATAAATCTAATAAATAATAATAAAATAATAATAACTTCACTGTCCTTTGGCATACAAAAAATATTAAATCTGGGCTTCAGTCACCAAAAGGTTGTCTAATCCTGGGTTATAGTAAGTTAAACAGCAACAGATAACCAGAAATACAAAATGAAAGCCAGAAAATCAAATAGTCAGGTGTGAGTCAATAAAGATAAGCCATATTTTCAAAATGAACTGTTGGCTTCATCCACTGCTTAAAAATGCTAAACACACATCTTATTTCTAAATTTCTTCCTTGCCATGTTAAGATAGAAGGTAAGAATATAAACCCATTAAGGAAACCATGTTTGGAATGATCAAAGCAAGTGTGCACTTACCTTTCGAATGCCAGTCACACCATAGGCGTGACCAGCCACTAAGCCATTCGCTAGGACTCTTGTTGGCTGTAGGAAAAACAAAATCAATATATTTCACCATGCTATGAACTATTTTCTTCATGCCTAGTGGAACCAATACAGTCTGCTTTTAAGAGAAAACAACTGGTAGTTGGTTCATTGTGAATACTTGCAAGCAGTTTGAGCTAAACTCCTCACTAAACTTTCTGCAAGCTATTGTGAAGTTATGGGGGTAATACAGCTGCTTGGATAAAAAAATGTTCAGCTTAGAAAAATAAGAAAATTGCTGAGGTGCAGCATAAATTGAGCTTGAAAAGAATAGTGCAGAAAAGGAAGAATAACAGCAATATCTTTTCTTTCCACATGTAAAATCATCAAAATCTGATTAGCAAGCTTCATTTTTAAATGAATTATGTATTTGTATAGAGTATAATACAATTTATATAACTCCTTCCAAAATGTTTCTCAGACAGATGGGACTATAGAAAATATATTCTTAAATGACAAATAATTTATGTCTTTCATTAATGCGAGTGTTTTAGGCTTTTAAAACAAACAAAGAAAGAAAGTTCTTATAAAGTGATTCATGTTAACCTTATTCTTTTTTAACAGTATTTTTTAAGGGGCATTTGCACTCTTAACAAAAGGCACCAAAAATCTTGTTTTTCATCTCCTTTATTAGAATAATCTCTTTTGTCACATAATGTTCTTTGTTGGGCAACTAAGAGGGGAAATGTCTCACTTACTTCAATAAATGACATACAGGGAAATACGGGACAAAAATTCTTAATAATAATGTGAGAGGAAGAAAAGAAAACTCTTACCCCTGCATGAGTCTGGCACCCCATGAGCGAGCTGCTGTAGGTTGCTCTTGTCAAGATATCCCAGAGATCAGGTGGTGCATCAGCCAACTTTATTGTCATATTAACTCCCCCTGTGAAATCTACCAGAGCTTCCGACACTTGCCCAATCTGTAGATCTTCATAAGAACCACACAGCCTGCCAAGAGAGTTTTGCCAGGTATTTTTTTAAATGGATGTTAGATGATTATAACAATAGATTTTAAATAGACTGAATAAGGTCCATGACAGAATGCTAGGGAAATAACATACTTGGCATAAGCTTTTTCCAGAAGAGCTCCCCAGAATAGGTTCTTATAAACAGAAGAGAGAAAAAGAAGCTGACCGGCTTCATTTACTGGTAGTCGATCATCTACTACAACATCAATCCATTCTCCAAAATGCCAGAACTGAAATAGGAAGGGAACACACAACGATCATGCTCCTGTTTCAAAGATGGAGAAAAGGCATTATCTAATCCTGCTCATTGGTGATCAGTGGTGGTATTCAGCCAGTTCTATCCAGTTCTGGTGAATCGGTAGCGGCGGCTGAGGGAGGCTCCGCCCACCCGCCCAGATGTCATCACATCCCATTTTTGATGTTCTGCACATGCGCAGAAGGCCCTGTGCATGCGCAGAGGTGGCACGTGTGTGGTCACATTTGCGAACCGGTAGCGAAGGTAAGTCAATACCACCCCTGGATCAACTGCAGGAAAGTATAAGTGAACTTTTTGCAACAGTAATATGATAATGACCAAGACAATAATGTTTGAAGAGATGAATTCGGGTTATATGAAAGTAAGATGGATCTCCAGGGTCTGAAGTGATAAGGAGGAGCATGCATTTGATAAAATTAAAACACTTCAGATGAAAAGCTCTTTCTTGCTTGGAAAAGTTAAGTATCCAGGCTACATAATCTTTTTGATTTGTTTCACAGGATTATGTGGCTGTTTTCCTCCTTGCAATAATAATCCTAATCACAATAATCTCACATGCATCATTGTGCAAATGACACACGTATTATGTAGTCTGCATCTACTATTTCATATGACTAATATAAAGCATGATACATAAAACGTCATTCACACAATGGCATCATGACACATATTTTCCCTCTATTTTATTCTTCCCTTGTGCAAAGGCCCATATCAATGGCAATTCCTATCCTAAACCTCTAAAGAGCACTATGTTGGGGAAGGTAAAAATTTACAGTTAGAATGTTTCATCAGGTAGCTGTACTGGGGATTATGCTCACCTTGAAATGAAATATTCCAGCATATTTCTTCCTCTCAAAGCTCTGGTTTTGCGGTACCACATTAAACAAAATGTCTTCATGAAATGTTAAAGCTTCCACCGCAGCCAAAAACCAGCAGTTCTCTGTGCCAAAATGGTTAAGGAAAACAGATGGTAACCTAAAAACTGCTTGTTCACCTTATTTCAGGCACTAAATAGAAGGTTGTCCATATTCAGATATTTATTACTTTTATAATTAACCAAGAATTGTCTAATAGAGGCCAGATGTAACTTTTTGCTTTATTGTGTAGAATGCATTTCATGTTCAGTAGTAAATCTGTAACTGAAACTTAGGTTAGAAAGCAGACCTTTTATTCTTGCAGTGAAGTTTTATTTGTTTATTCAATTTGTATAGCTGCCTATTTCACATTTGTGACTCTGAGCAGCTCACACAATTAAGTTACAGATTTTTTTTAGAAATGGCATTTTTTTTCCCATTCACATATAGTTATGGTTGTGTAGTTGACTTTATATTTTGATTTTTGTATGTTATTATTGCTGGAGAAATCCCAAATGGGTAGCAAAATGTCCTTTACTTAAATTGGAGCAGCTGGTTTTAATCTGCCTTATTTCAAGTCAGAATCTTCCATGAAAGTTTATTTTTTTTCATAGGCTAACTTTCCTGAAAATTTCATCTAAAAACATACAGCCATTTAAGCTTATACTGCACATATACCAAATAAGTAGAGGCAGAATTCTGATAATTCCAAATATAGGCTGCATAGATCAATTTGGAACAGCCTATTTTCTGCCAGACCATTCCAGGTTAGAATGGGCTTTTTCCAGAGCTACAGCTCTTGAAATGGATCTAGTAGACTAAGCAAATCTTGACGCATTCTAAATATTCATACAAATGGCATTCTCTCTTGAAATAGTTCTTACCTATCAGTCCTTGGCATAGAGCAAGCCTTTTTTTGTTGGTAGAATAAAAAATTGGATTCTTGTGCAGCTCCTGCAATGTATAGGTATATATATAAGCCACTTTAAACCCACACAAGATTATGTTTATACAGTGCCTTATTGTGTAAATACATTTATAATAATATAAGCATCTTTGTTTTGCTATTATAGGAAACATGTTGGAACTCAAGAAAGAAGTGTAACATAGGGAGTTTGTCATCTAGCATATAAACAAGGATCAGCCTAGAAACAAATAAGTGCTTCCTGTCAGCATTATAATATATGGTTTGAGACCAGTCCCAAGAAATCAGAATAGTCCTGACCAAGTGACTGTTTTCATTTCTGAATTGAATACGTCAAAACATAAATACAGTGGCATTTGGTAGTGATGAATATTTAAATGAGAACCAAAAGAAGACCTCGAAATGTGATGAGTCAAGCTTTTCTTAGGAATCAATATTAACAAAATGTATTTGTCATGTAAACATAAATTTGCAGCCTGTTCATTCTTTCAAAGATAAAGTGAATATATTTTAACATAATACATCTTTTGTTGATACAGTGTTTATCCCCCAAGCTTTCATAATCAGATAATTGCATTCTTAGTTTCCCAGGAAATACTGAAACTAGTATTATTCTTGTGAGAAAAAAATGACGATCCATTCAAAACTGCATTTATACGCCCAAGAATAATATATCTACCAACAAGGAAATATCAAGCCAAAATCCAAAGTCAAATAAAACCAAAAATATCAGGCAATTCCTGGAAGCTTGGCATTCAGATAAATCAGCCATCAATAGACACATATTGTAGACATAAGCCACACTTACACATCATTCAAAAGAGGTAACAAAAAAGCTAAGAAGAAAACAAAAAGAGCAAATAGGAAAAAAAAAACATCATCACCAACCACCTACAATCAGATAAGGAGGGATTAACACCAGAAAAACAAAGAAAAATAATGTTGTAATCAAACTACCAAAGCGGGAACCTTACACCCACCTACACTGACAAGGCAAACTACTGCACATAAACAAGAAGCAAACCCCTCATCCACTCCCACCGATGATGATAGTTACTTAGTCAAATCTGCAGCCAAGCAACCAAAGTGAGGGTGCAACAAGGACTCCACAGTTCAACTCTGAGCTACAAATATTCTCTTCTATTTAAGAGAAGAGATATTATTAAAAGATAGTATTATCAAACATCACTAGATTGCAAGTTCATGATATTGGGGGGAAAACAATAATAAAGGGAATGGAAGCTATATTGTGAACAGAGGGCAAGCAAGCAAGCAAGGGCAAGCTACTTTACCTAAGCGTAAGCAGAAATTTAAAAAAAGAATAGCCACTGGAGGATGTAAGGGCTAAATGGAACATGAACTTCTAGAGATGAGGATAGTTCATTGAGTTAATAGCCCACTGATGAATCAACAGCAAGTTTTTTTAAAGAAAAAATGGGGGGAAAGTCAGCTGAGCAGTCTGGAAGCAGTCTGGAAAAGAGAGGTTCAGTTAGAGCAGTCAGTCTCTGAAGGATTTAAGTCTCACATTAACAAATAGCACTTTTGAATTGATGCTGGAAAACACAGTACAGCTCTACCCTGACTGTGGGTCTCTGAAATCTGCAATTAATAACTTTCTCATTAAGTCATTAAGCTAATGTCATTCTTGTTCATAATGGGTGGTTTTTACTGAAAACTGAAAGTAAACACTGGTTTCTGGCAAAAAAATCATGGTCACATGACCATGAGATGCTGCATACAGCCATAAAGGCAGGTTGGTTGCCGAGCATCCAAAATGTGACCATGTGACAGGGGTGGGTGCAAATCCAGGTTATAACTGTCTTTTTGGGAATCCATCATAACTTTAAATGGTCACTAAATGACCGGTCATTAAGCAAAGACTATTTTTGTAAAACAGGTCCTCCATACCTTCTAAGATTTCAGAAAACCATTTTCTTTTCTTTCTTTTAATAAAATGTTCTTGTAATACACATTGCATCACTTACATGTGGCCTCTTCCACTGTATCTTTTGGGGCAGTTTCTGGAGCAATGGTCCTGTGCCTATGGATCTCACATCTGCTGGGAAGGACAGGTCTTCAAACAAACACCCTTTCTTCAAGCATTCTGCCAGCAAACTGTGGTAGTTCTGTTGGCTAAGCTTATTGGGCTCTGTGAAGCTTTTTGTCTTCAAGGGCCGCCATTGCTGTCGCTTCCTCTTCTGTTGGCGTATGCAAAGTAGCTGCCGAAAAGGCATAACTGTGTCACAAAATGTTGTTCTGGATCTGTGTAGTGGTTCTAACTCCCTTTTCCAAAGCCAGATGTTCTTCAATCCAAATTTGACCTGTTTTGGAAAGATACCATTTTAAATAAGTAAATAAGCAAGCAAGTTCATTCACTCACTTGCTCTATGGCTCTTCCCGGGCAATTACAACATTGCGGGATGTATCATATTAAGGAACAAAGTGGGTTGATTTTTCAACATCACATTTTAAAAAGCAAACCAAGAATCATGTACACCACCCTAAGTTTCTGGGAGGGAAAGTGGAATTCAAAAGAGAAAAGATATAGCATACAAAGCACATTAAAACAAATAAAGAACTTCCGCCTGTGCTGTAGAAACAGTCTTTTTAATCTGGATTTCTAAAGAATTCCTGACTGGTGTGGATGATGTCATATTTTGAAAAATGGCACATATTATTATTAACTCTTCTTTGAAACCACACAGAATTATACTGAAGTCAGTACAATGATCTAAACTGGTATATGCCCATGTACGTCATATGGATTTTACTGAATAAAAGGAAGGAAACTAGTTGAGCACCTAATACGCCACATAAATTACAGGACTATTAAACAAAAATATATTTATTCTTCTTGAGCATTACTATTTAAAACAGACAGGGAAAAATATACTGCTCAAAAAAATAAAGGGAACACAAGCAGAAGACATCCGAGATCTGAATGAATGAAATAGCCTTATTAAATACTTTGTTCTTTACATACAGTAGTTTATACACTGCTCAAACAACTAAAGGGAACACAAAACTACTGTATGTAACCAACAAAGTATTTAATAAGGCTATTTCATTCATTCAGACCTCGGATTCTTCTGCTTGTGTTCCATTTATTTTTTTGAGCAGTGTAGTTTTAGTAGCTTTGTACTTTGCAGCTAGAGTTCTGACTATACTAATCCTTAACTGTTTTAAAACCAAATATCCTCCACCTCTAGAGAGTGTATTCTCAAAATATTTCGCACAGATAATAATGTGCCTAAGAGTCATTTGATGGTTTTAAGAAAAGTCTTCAGAGCATTCTTCAAAAATCATAAAATGTACTCTCATATGGTCAATCAAAAATTCCACTTTATCCTCTTTTTTTGGATATCCTAATTATTACTTTGAAAATCCCCAATGAGCTCCTCCTTCCAAGATTAAACATTAAACTTATTTTGTATGTGAAGATTTCATTTAGGGTGTTTGTAATGGGGGGAGTGATTCTCAGTTTGACAGCCATATCCTGATTAAATGTTCTTAGAGCACTTAGAAAATTGCTAAATAAAATCGCCAGTCTCTCAAGACTGTTTAGGTAGAGATATAATTGAGAGCCACTTTGTGTAGTGGTTAAGGCACAAACCAAAAGAAACCAAAAGATGGTGAGTTCTTAGGGATGAAGCCAGCTAAGTGACTTTCGGCCAGTCATTCTCTCGCTGCTTCAGGAAGAAGGTTTCTGAAAGTCTTGCCAAGAAAACCTCAGGGACAAGTCCAGGCAGTCAGTGTGTTAACATTGATTTAAAGGCAACAAAAATATATCAGTAGTTAGATAGATATGATCATTCCATATGCTATTATGTATGCTCCCTAAGCTTGGCAAAACAGGAAACCAATTGTTGGTTTGGGACCAAGGAAGGTCATGTAAAATTTCCATTCATCCAGTAATTCACTAGATTTTCACACCAGCAATTTGCATGATTGTCCATACTTTCTGCAAAGAACAAGGAGGCATGAGATTGCACGCCAGGATGTTAGACTTCCCTGCTTGACCACACATTTGCCGATCCTGTTCTTGGCTGACTGCCTGCTTGGCATGATGTGCAGAGATCATATGCCTGGAGAATGAGTTCACCATCACAGATAAGCTGTTCTTAGACACAGTTCAGACATTCATTTGTTTGCTTATACAGCTGCTCATTTTATATGTTATAATGAGGGGTCCTTGGTGCTCTCTGAACTTGGTTGTCTTCTTGCAGACATTTCATTACCCAAAACTGCACTGATGATGTTACCTACTTTGGGCAATGAAACATCTGCAAGAAAACAACCAAGCTCAGACAGCACCAAGGACCCCTCATGGGCAGATCACAAAACAAGACTAAAAACATCATGCAAAATAAATTAAAAAATATTACAAAATCTCCCAGTTCCCCCAAAAGCAAGCATACACCTCTCCCCATTCAGTTGACGGGGCTCCAGCCTCACTCCTTCCAATGTTTGGAGAAGGTGAAGCTAGACGGCGAAGAGCCAGCTCTTTGAGGCATTCCAGACCATGAAAAGGGAAAGTGCCTGCCAGATTGCAAGAGAAAAGGTGTTCCACAGGGCAAGGACTTCTACAGAAAAGGTGTGCTCCCTGATCATACAAGATGATATCATTTAAGAATAGAATAGAATAATTTTATTTCTATACCGTCCCTCTCCCGAAGGACTCGGGCCGGTGCACAGCCAGGTAAAAAACACAATACAAAAATCCCAATTAAATTTAAAAACTTATTAAAATTATTACATTTATGGCCAAATTCATTAAAATTCAAAAATTTTAAAACTCTGAATTTAAAACTCATTTACAAAGATAGCCCTGCTTATCAGAAGAGCAGGGTCTTGAAGGCGCAGTGAAAAACTCAGAGGTCAGAGATTGTGCGTATTTCTGGGGGCAGTTCGTTCCAAAGGGCAGGCTCCCACAGAGAAAGCTCTCCCCCTGGGAGTCGCCAGCCGACATAGTTTGGCCGACGGCACCCTGAGGAGTCCCTCTCTGTGGGAGCGAACTGGTCGGTGGGAGGCAATCGGTGGCAGAAGGCGGTCTCGTAAGTATCCAGGTCCTGAGCCATGGAGCACTTTAAAGGTGGTAACCAACACCTTGAATCACACCTGGAAGACCACTGGGAGGCAGTGCAGCTCGCGCAGGAGAGGTGTTACATGAACGCAACGAGTTGCACCCATAATCGCCCGTGCAGCCACATTCTGGACCAGTTGGAGCCTCCGAGTGCTCTTCAAGGGGAGCCCCATGTAGAGAGCATTACAGTAATCCAGCCGAGAGGTAACAAGGGCGTGAGTCACCGTGCGCAAGGCGCCCCGGTCCAGAAAGGGATGCAACTGGCGTATCAGGCGAATCTGATAGAAGCCCCCCCTGGCCACGGCCATCATATGCTCTTCTAATTTAAGGGAAGAGACCTGAGGCATGACTACCCTATCTGACCTTGTGGCATGGGCAAATATCCAAAGGCAGAGGCCATCCCTTATATAATCTGGCCACTCTGTGCTTTAAAGGTAATAACCAGCATTTTGAAAGTGGAAGCTATTACAGTTTGTGCAGCAACAGTATAAAAGGAGCAGGCTATGGAGTGCCCAGAACTATGTGTGCTGCTGCATTCTGGATTAGTAATAATATTTAGATGGTCTTCAAGTGCAGCCCATGTATATTCTGTTGCAGTAATCTAACCAGGAAGTGACCAGGACATGAGTGACAATGAGCAAGTGCTCCTGTTCCCTGAAAGGGTGTAACCAGCATGCAAGATGAATCTGTGCAAAGTCCCACAATTAAGCTATTTGGCCAAAGATTCAAATAGGTCACAACAATGATAGTAACACATATTAGTTAAGTCACCTGGGTATCCAATATTCTATGTTGCTGGTGGTGTGGTATGATACAATTCCCTTTTTCTCTAGGTAAGCATGCAGTAAGAAAAGTTATATGGACTTATTTCTCATTTTTCATCTTAAAATGTTCCAACAGTGTTGGAAGGAACCAGAAACTTCTACTTCTGAATAACAGAATTGGAAGGGACCTTGGAGGTATTCTAGTCCAACCTCCTGCTCAAGCAGGAAACCCTGTACCATTTCAGACAAATAGCTGTCCAATCTCTTCTTTAAAATCTTCAGTGTTGGAGCACCCACAACTTCTGAATGCAAGCTGTTCCACTGGTCAATATAAGAAAATTTCTCCTTAATTCTATCTTGCTTCTTTCCTTGATTAGTTTCCATCCATTGCTTCTTGTCCTGCATTCAAGTGTTGAAGTTTTGCTCAGTTCTTATAGTTATCAGCCTGTAAGTATTTATTCCAAAGTATTAGCATCTCAACTCAGATGAGCATTACAACTGCTTTTCTTTTTCTTTTCTTCTTCTTCCTCCATGCTTATAGAAGTGCCAGAATGGCACATCACTTTCTTGTCAGAAATCTGCTTTCAGGGGACTACTGAAGGCCTCATAAAATTGGAACCACTTTGTTGCCTGCTCCAAGTATATAGATATCAGTTACATTCTGTAGGATAGATTTGCATTAAGGTTTTCACTATGTCTAATGAATAAAACCAAAATGTTTTTTTAAAGAAATTGTAAAAACAGAATAACTATAAATTACATTACTAGAGAGCAGTGGTGAAATCCAATTTTTTTTACTACCAGTTCTGTGGCTGTGGCTTGGTGGGCATGGTATGGTTTGGTGGGCGTGGCAGGGGAAGGATAGTGCAAAATCTCCATTCCCACCCCACTCTGGGGCCAGCCAGAGGCGGTATTTGCCGGTTCTCCGAACTACTCAAAATTTCCGCTACCGGTTCTCCAGAACCTGTCAGAACCTGCTGGATTTCACCCCTGCTAGAGAGCTAGATGGATGAATATTTGCATTTGCTGGATATAGCCAGTAATCAAAATAAAATGCTGTTTCATAATTTCTTTTTTAAATATTATTGCAAAAATCAGCATTTCTTTCAATATATGTAAGGAAAATCTTAACTCGAAGCCACAGTTATATAAGCTTCTTTGTAGGCAGAGTCAGATTAATAAGATTTATGGTGCTCAACATTGAAAAAGAGTATGAATCTTTTAAACTATAAAAATGCCACACAAGATACGTATCCTTGACAATTTGTAAAGTAACTTTGCATTGAAAATATAAAAATATAATGATGTAAGAAACTATGCCAATTATTCAGAAAACTGGAAAAAGAATGGATTTTTATAGTACTTGTCAAGAAACAGATCATGATCAAAAGTAAAACAATGGATTAACCCTACACTGTTAAGTCAATTCTCCTATGTTAAATCACAGTTAAAGTTCAAATCTGACTGCTAAGTGATTATATTACTGTCTGTTGTCATCTATCTATCTATCTATCTATCTATCTATCTATCTATCTATCTATCATCTGTCTCTCTGTCTTTATGTATGTATGTATGTATGTCTATCACACAGGTGTCACATTGACATGTCACATGACATTTTGCGATGTTTTTCCCATTCAGGGAGCTGGGTGGGAATGGACTGCACATGATGCATCCGGCCTGTGGGCTGCCAGTTTGACACCCCTGGTCTATCATCTATCATCTATCTATCTATCTATCTATCTATCTATCTATCTATCTATCTATCTATCATCCATCTATTTATTATCTAACAGAAATACAGAGTTGAAAGCGACCTTGGAAGTATTCTCGTCCAACCCCTTGCTCAGGCAGGAAACCCTATACCCATGATGCGAACCTATGGCACGCGTGCCACAGGTGGCACATGTAGCCATATTGGTGGGCATGCAAGCTCAGCTCTGGCGTGCATGTGCATGCTGGCCAGCTGATTTTCAGGCCTTCTGGGCCCACCAGAAGTAGGGAAACAGGCTGTTTCCTGCCTCCAGAGGGCCTCTGGGGCAGGGGAGGCCCATTTTTCTCTCTCCCCAGGCTCCAGAACCTTTCTAGGTGGGACCAGAAGTTGGCAAACAGGCAATTTCTTGCCTCCAGAGGGCCTCCGGGAGTGGTGGGGAAATTCCTAGAAAGGCTCTGGAGCCTGGGGAAAGAGAAAAACAGGCCTACTGGGCCCACCGGACCATTGCGTGCCAGGAGCAGGGGGAACCGGGGGGGTGTCATGCGTGCATGCATGCACGGGGGCAGGACGCATAGAATTATGGGTGTGGGCACTTGCACATGCAACCCCCCTGTGCTCCCCTCACTCCTGGCACGCAATGGCAAAAAGGTTAGCCATCACTGCCCTATACCATTTCAGACAAATGGTTGTCCAATCTCTTCTTAAAAACTTCCACTATTGGAGCATCCACAATTTCTGGAGATAAGTTGTTCTACTAATTAATTGTTCTAAATCTCAGAAAATTTCTCCTTAGTTCTAGATTGCTTCTCTCCTTGATGAGTTTCCACCCATTGCTTCTTGTCCTACCTTCAGGTTCTTTGGAGAATAGGTTGACACCCTCACTCCTCAAATATTGGAACACTGCTATCATGTCACCCCTAGTCCTTCTTTTCATTAAACTAGCCATACTTAATTCTAGTAATTAGTCTTTATGTTTCAGCCTCCAGTCCCCTAATCATCTTTGTTGCTCTTTTCTGTACTCTTTCTAGAGTCTCAACATCTTTTTTTACATTGTGGCATCTAAAACTGGATGCAGTATTCCAAGTGTGGCCTTACCAAGGCATTATAGAGTGATATTAACACTTCATGTGATCTTGATTCCATCCCTCTGTTAATGCAGCCTAGAACTCTCTTTACATCAATATTTATTTGCCTCCATATTCCAATGATTGTAGGTGGCTCACAATAAAAACATATAGCAAAAGAAAGACTATTATGTACACTGAGAGCATATGCACCAAAGACAAATTCCTTGTGTATCCAATCACACTTGGCCAATAAAGAATTCTATTCTATTCTAATCTTAGTCTGGCGAACCTCTTTAATTCATACAGCTGTAAATTACTTTCACTTACAGTTTGCAAGTCTTGATAAATAGTCTTTCAGAAGAGTGTTTACAAACACTCATCTTATCTCTCTTGGAATGCTGCCAGAGAACTACCGTATTTTTCGGTATATAAGACGCACCGGAGTATAAGGCGCACCTTAATTTTGGGGGAGGAAAACAAGGAAAAAAGTATTTTACCTCTGCCTACCAGCATTTAAGGTGGCGCCGCCCTCCTCCTCCTCCTGCAAGCAAGAGGTGCAGGGACTACTCGCTTTCCCCCAAAGAGACTCCTCGCATGCTCTGGGGGGAGGGACAGAGCACAGCCTTGAGGAATAAACCTCTTCGGGGTGATCTGGTAGAGGTGGGGAAATCTGCCCAGCAGCTTCAGGGAACAAGGCGGGTGCCACGATTGTTCCCCTGCAGACCCGCGATCCCCTTCCCGATTCCAAACATGGGGTGTGTGCAGAGACAAAAAAAAAAAATGCACCGTGTTTCAGGTGGCAGATCTGGCCAGGAGGAAAGAGAAGAGTCTGCTGAGAAGGAGGATGGGGGCGCGCGGCTCTACAATGTGCAGAAAAAGACTTTCAGGTGGCAGTACTACAATCTCCTCCCCGAATCCAAAGCACTTCCCAGTTCCCCGCTGCACATTGCAGGGGAACTGTCCACCACCTGAAGCGCAACTTTGAGAATTGCATTGGGGAATCCAGGCAGTGATGGCTGGAAAGGAGGAATGTTTCCCTTTAGGGGCTCCCATTCAGCTCGGCTTGGCTCCTGGGCACAGAGAGGGCTTAGGCAGAGGATGCTCCTCACATTGCTGGGGAGTGAAGTCAACGCAGCCAGAGGGGTGACCAGCCACAAATCGTGGCACCCGCCTTGTTCCCCGAAGCTGCTGGGCAGATTCCCCTCCCCCCCACCGCCCCGAAGAGGGAGGGTTGTTCCTCAGGCTGTGCCCTGACCCAGATCCCTGCCGCCTGGAACTGGCCAAAAATGGCCAAAGGATGAGGGCCGGTGGGTGGGTGGGCTACATTCGGCATATAAGACGCACCCAGATTTTCACCCTCTTTTGGGGGGTAAAAAGGTGCATCTTATACACCGAAAAATACAGTAATTGCCAAATGCAGGGCAAGGCCAAACTTAGCAGTGTCAAACATAGCTTTTCCAGAGCTTTTACTGACCAGATGAACTAATTGCTTCCTACAAAAGCTCACATCCCATTCGCTTCTCTTTTATGTCTTATGGGAGGGGCCGATCATCTCGAAGTCTTACTCCCAAGTCAACCCTGTTTCCTTAATTGTTTCTGTCTCCTGGCAGCTCTGCGTATGTGCACACTGGGAACAGGCTCACACTGTTCTTCTACCTCACTGATGTCAGACTCCAGAGACTCCGTAGGCAG
This sequence comes from Ptyas mucosa, assembly GCA_012654045.1. Classification (NCBI taxonomy): domain Eukaryota; kingdom Metazoa; phylum Chordata; class Lepidosauria; order Squamata; family Colubridae; genus Ptyas; species Ptyas mucosa. The sequence goes on from WNWU01000005.1 coordinate 38,880,314, forward strand.
CGAAGAACTCCCAGATGGCCTGGCCCCTTCTCTGCCTCCAACTCAGAGCCATCGTCCAAGCTTTCCCCAGACACCAGGACTGGCCCACATTCCTCCCCAATCTCCTCACTGTCTGAATCTGCTGCCAGCTCTGCTAGCGGGCCACAAAACATAATAAGGGATAGTAAGAACTATATAGTATCACCACCTTGACCTTTTGGTGGAAATACATAATTGGGTATGATCTGGATATGGATTAAACTCCCAGAAATTTAAGATAGATGTTAAAGCAGAGGAGAGATGCCAAGTCCTAGAACCCTAACCACAGGAATAGCAAGCAGCTCAACTGCTCCTCACCTAGCACCACTGCCCAAAATGACATACTCAGGAAAATGTGGATCTAGAACAGTAGAACAGTATTTCCTAAAGTAATATGATGTTACAGTGCCACCCTGCCTAAGCTAGAACTTTCCAAGTCTGCTGGATCGATGGAATATTTCATTAAATGACACTCAAATTACTGTGTCATTTAAAGAAAAGAGAGCATGTTAGGTACTGCCAGAGAAATGACAACAAAATAGATATTAGAATGATAGCCAATATCATCCAGAAATTATAATATTAATATGGAAAATATTTCATTCTCAGTGAAAGATTATTGTTAACTGTATTAAGATTCCATTGTCTACAAAATGCAGTGAACTCACAAAATTCCTCTTGAACAAGTACTGACTGGCCACACAAAACGAGAAAAAGATCACATGGAACTTTTGCTATAAATCCAGAGCAATGTGAAAATCCCTCATAAACATGTAGCCAAAAACTTTCTTTGGATACAGTCATCAGTTTAATTTAGAAACTATAAAACTCATGGCCTACAACGAGATATTAGAAAACTGATGGAACAGAATGGAGAAAAGAACACTGCATTGTGTCTTAATTGTCAGGAATTATTAATTAAATCAGAATTAATAAACGGAAAGCATACAAATCAAATAGTTGGTTTGGTTTTAAACCAACAAAATTATGCACATTACATTTTGTAGTTAAAATCAGATCATGTCACTTGTTAAAATGATCAGATTTATTTCAAAGATTAAAAATAAACAATAACCAAAACACCAACATCTCTATTAATAGGAACATTCATAAAAGCATGTAGTATTTTGGAAAGTATAGGGTATATGGACATACATTATTAGAAGTTATTTTGGGAATGAAATCAGCTAAAAAGAGATCAGAGAAATATGAAGAATAATATAATTTTCCTTACTAGTCCTTGGTGTTGAGGAATCCTGAGTATATCCAAAACTCAGGATTCCTAGCAATGTACTAAATTATTGGTTTAATGAACAAAGTAATGAAAAGCATTATCCATTACCAGATCTCAGAATTCATGCTATATTTCTATGAAAAGTCACTTTGCCTTCTAAACATATTTTCCCATTTTAGAAAAAGTGATTTCATGCAGCCTATAAATCTAATTTTTTTGAAAAACTGATGAATTGGTGGGGATGTTTTCACTGGGAAGAAAAGGTACAATGTCGTTTCTTCTCCACTGCTATTGCCTGACTCTGATCATATCCATATGCCAACCATGGCTATTTGCCAAATTTAAAGAGATAAAAGATCTAGTCAAGAATCTCCACCATTTTATAAAAACAAAAAATGAGACAAGGAGCCAATCGCCAGGCTTGACAAGTAATGAAGCCAATCCTGCCACAGGAAAAAAATATATATTTTTCAGCATAGCACAATAGGGGACTTCAATTCCCACAGTTAAAGTAGAGCTTAACTGTAGTATAGTTAAATTTTAAAATTAAGGAAAATTGATTGTAAATTTAAAAATCACTTCATTTAATTAAGAGTGCCTTTCATATTAAACCCTTAGCTGGCAAAAGCAATGAAGCTCTAACATTTTAACAGGCTGACTTTTGTCTATACCGTAGAAGATGTACCTTGTCCGAATACCTTCTTTTGTCCCAAATAAAGTAATAAATCCGGGAAGAGAAGCTTTGTCAATTTTGTGGACAATTTTGTGATGCTAAAACAATATCTTATTTAAACAATTATGATATGCATATACCATATTCTCCTATGTATGTAAGGCTAAGACCTACTCACCAAGTTCAAGGAAGATACCTGCTCAAAAGCTGGGTTCTAAATGCCGTGTAATAGTAGAGGTTTTTGAAGTTTTTCTTGTCACATGACTTACCTGAAAGAACCTGTCAGATCATCTGAAAAATGACACACACTTTGCACACATACAAAAAGGCACTTCCTCCTATGTTTATATATATATATATATATATATATAACTTTTATTAAAACTTTTTAAAAGGAAGGTTAAACAACTAATACAACCTAATATAAAGTAGAGGGGGGGGAGCTAAAATGCGAATAAGGCAAAAAAGTAAAAGAACAAAAATTAAAAAGGAAATAAGGATACAAAGTGGCTTCTGAGAGTCTTCACAGCAGGTAGAATTACATCATGATTCTCCTCTTTTTACTTCCTCCTCTGTTTATGGTTTTGTTTTTCCCTTCCAAATCGTGAAGCATAAACAGATGACGCTGCGGGTCACACTCATGCCACCGGAATGCATCTGTATTTTTAATAGATATCCAGCACACACTATAAATTTTGATGTTTTTTGGGTGTGGGCAGGGAGGAGGGGAGGCAGAGTCTCGCCACTTCTTTCCAACATACTAAAAAAAAAAAAAATCTATACAAACATGAGCACAATCGCACACACAAATATGAACATGCAGAGACATCTCAGTGCCCAGAAATTAATCAACTGAAGAAAATGTGCTAAGAACAGTCAGGGGACAAAGTCTGTGAGCAATCTCCCAACTGCAATCTAGTGCTGTAATTATATAAATTCCAGAGAATAATTTTGAAGCACTTTTTATTGATTACCCATTTTTCTGTTATCCACAACTACAGGTGAAGAGCCCTAAAATTACTCCATGCCCTAAAGGTAAAGGTAAAAATTTCCTCTATCCAATCATATCCAACCCTAGGCTCCTCTCTGTTTCTTAGCTGAGGGAACAAGCATTGTCCAAAGACACTTCCGTAGTCATGTGGCCAACATGACTATATGCCGAAGTGCATGAAATCTGTTACCTTCCCACCAAAGTGGTATCTATTTATCTACTCACAGTTGCATGCTTTCAAACTGCTAGGTTGGCAGGAGCTGGGACAAGTAAAGGAGCTTACCCCACCATGAAGTGCTCGAGTCTCAAACCCGGGCTGTCAGCTTTCCAACTGACAAACTCATCCTCTTTTAACTGCTGAGTCATTGTGTCCCCATATTGTCTTAAAGATACTGCCTTAAAACCATTCTCTCCCACCCCATCCACAATAGCTACATTTCCACACTGAATATTGTACAATGTATACACATGAGCACTCTGTTAGAATGTATTAAACATGAACACCCAAATTAATGATCCGTGTATTAGTTACTAATGCCAGCATATTGCAACTGTCATATAATGCCAGCCTTATGTAATGCTGTGGAAAAACAATACTGGGTGGCTTTATTTCACATATTTATCTGAATGGACATGAATGAAAAACTGAGTATGGAAAACTCATTCAATCCAGGCTAAAAAAGGCATAATCATTTAATTATGTGGAAAAGTACCAGAATGAAGAGTCTGAAGAAGACACAACAAAAGATGGTTCTCAAAACAACAAATTGCTCCCATATGGTTTGAATGAGACAATAACATTCTAGAGAGAAACTACCAGGTAGTATGCCAAGATGGCATTGGTCAAACTTTGATGAAATGGCCAAACTGTGTTGAAAGATATGGAAATATATGGGAACTGTAGTCCTTGGAAACCCTAACACAGAGCAAATATTAAATGTAGGTATCCCATTTTGAAGTTTTGGAACACATACTGTAAATAGCAGGGCCAGTAGACTATGAGTTGAGAATATATACATGTGTGTGTGAATACATGAAAAAGATGTTTGTTTAAAATTGAAGCAAGGAAGATGTAAGCCTGCATTTGTTTCTAGATGTCTGAGCTTCTGGATTAAAAAACTAGTAGTTCTGGCGATATGGATCTTGAATTGATCTGGCAGGGTTAGGGTTAACAGAGGCTCTTTCTTATCTAATATTGGGGGCTAATATTACATGAAAGGCAGTAGTGGGTTGCCCCCGGTTCACATCGGTTCTATAGAACTGGTAGTAAAACTGGTGGGAGGCTCCGCCCACTGACCCCAACGTCATCAAAATGCTTCTGCGCTTGCGCAGAAGAGCGCACGTGTGGGCGAGCGAAGCGAGAGAGCACACGTGGCCCCGCTGCGAACCGGTAGTAAAGGTAAGTAGAACCCACCCCTGATGAAAGGCCACTTTAATAATTCACCATCATAATAATTGCAAAAGACAGGTTTACTTGGTTCAGCTTACATGCTGCGACGATACCTCCAACACCATCAAACACAACATCTGCCTATCCCAAATCCTTGGGAAAGACCAGATAGGTGGATAAAAATGCCAAATCCAGTCTGAACATCTGATTGACTGCAAGGCGAACCATAATAATAATACCAGACAAAAGATATGGACAGTCTTAGATTCTACAGAAACTGCTACAGGCAATTGTGAAGGTTAAACTTTCACCACCTGCAGACCTTCTAGATGGATTTAAACTCCCCCAGCTAGGCTGGGACAATCCAAATTTTCCCTTAATAGTCTCCACAATGTTTAATACGTCATTCCAAAGAGGGAGCCTACAGAAAAGGTGATAAAATGCTGTACAATCAGGACAGAAATATATTAACAAGGGAGATCAGAGCAGCAAAAAGAAGCTACTCTGAAAAGCTAAAGAATCAGTTCTCAACAAATGAACCAGCAAACATGTGGAAAACTCTTAAAAATATCACCGTCTATGGCAAACTTCCTTCCCAGGCTGAAGGAAATCAACAACTGACAGATGACCTGAACGTGTTTTACTGCAGGTTTGAAAGGAAACTACAGCCACCTATCTCCACAACCCCCATCTCAGACACACCAACAACAGCCAAACCTCCTACAACTGACCCCATCCCATTGGGTTCACAAACCCTAGTGATCACAGAAAAGGAAGTGCAAGACCTATTTCACAAACAAAAGCCAGGAAAATCTCCAGGCCCAGACAAGATAACTCCTTCTTGCTTAAAAGTCTGTGCTGACCAATTGGCCCCCATCTTCACCCGTATCTTCAATAAATCACTAGAGATGTGCTATGTTCCTTCTTGCTTCAAATGCTCTACTATCATGCCAGTGCTGAAGAAGCCCACCATGAAGGAACTGAACGACTACAGACCAGTTGCTCTAACATCTGTAGTTATGAAAACCTTTGAACGGCTAGTGCTATCTCACTTGAAAACCATCACGGATCCGCTGATAGACCCCTTGCAATTTGCATACCGAGCAATTAGATCAACAGATGATGCTGTTAATATGGCTCTGCACTACATCCTACAACATCTTGAATCTCCAAAAACCTACACAAGGATCCTCTTTGTAGACTTTAGTTCAGCATTCAACACCATCATTCCAGAAATTCTTCTAACTAAGCTAAACCAGATAGCGGTACCTGAACACACTTGTAAATGGATCATAAGCTTCCTAACACACAGGAAGCAGCAGGTGAAGCTAAGCAGAATCACATCAGATACCTGTACAATTAGCACAGGGGCCCCACAAGGCTGTGTGCTCTCTCCACTTCTCTTCTCTCTATATACCAATGACTGCATCTCTAGCGATCCACCTGTTAAACTTCTGAAGTTTGCAGATGACACAACAGTGATCGGTCTCATTCGAGACAATGATGAATCCACATGCAGACAGGAGGTTGAACAACTAGCCTCGTGGTACAACCAGAACAATCTGGAACTGAACACACTCAAAACTGTAGAAATGGTGGTGGACTTTAAGAGAAATTCTCCCATACTTCCACCTCTTATAATACTAGACAATACAGCGTCAACAGTAGAGACCTTCAAATTTCTAGGTTCTACCATATCTTAAGACCTAAAATGGACACCTAACATCAAAAACATCATCAAAAAAGCACAACAACTTTCTGTGCCAACTCAGAAAGCTCAAATTGCCCAAGGAGCTGCTGATACAATTCTACAGAGGAATTATTGAGTCTATCATCTGCACCTCTATAACTGTCTGGTTTGATTCTGCAACCCAACAAGATAGACATAGATTTCAGAGGATAATTAGAATTGCAGAAAAAACAATTACTACCAACCTGCCTTCCATTGAGGACCTGTATACTGCACAAGTAAAAAAGAGGGCTGTGAAAATATTTACAGACCCCTCACATCCTGGACATAAACTGTTTCAACTCCTACCCTCAAAACGACACTATAGAGCACTGCACACCAGAACAACTAGACACAAAAACAGTTTTTTCCAGAATGTCATCACTCTACTAAACAAATAATTCCCTCAACGCTGCCATACTAGTTACTAAGTCTGCACTACTATTAATCTTCTCATTGTTCCTATCACCCATCTCCTCCCACTTATGACTGTATGACTGTAACCTTGTTGCTGGTATCCTTAAGATTTATATTGACTGTTTGACTATCATTAACTTAACATTTGACTTAATGACTATCATTAAGTGTTGTACCTTATGATTCTTGACGAATGTATCTTTTCTTTTATGTACTCCAAGAGCGTATGCATCAAGACAAATTCTTTGTGTGTCCAATCACACTTGGCCAATAAAGAATTCTATTCTGTTCTGTTCTGTTCTGTGCTGTTCTGTTCTGTTCTGTTCTGTTCTGTTCTATTCTATTCTATTCTATTCTATTCTATTCTATTCTATTCTATT